>JASAMW010001603.1:0-46452 GCA_030247985.1 Epsilonema sp. ZAB3_2 | reverse complement strand
GGCAAGTTCAGAGAAGCTTAGGTGTCCTGGTTTGCCCCATAGTACCCTACTGTTTGTATTGTTCTTATAGAACTCATAACAAGTTCATCGAGCATACAGCTGCGCAACTGTCTTCGTTGGAGCATCTGAGCAACAGTGGCAACTGGCGTGCGTCCACTCCACCCCGCATTCTCAGTCCCCGACCGACGTCAGAAGCAACAGCAGCGGAAGAGCAGCAAGCGACGGAGCGGGTTCTCCCGGCAGCCCTAGAAGACGCAGTCCGGGAAGAACGCCCTTCCCACTCCCCTACCACTACTGCAGCAGCTCACGAAGACGAAACGTGGTGGTGAAGTGATGGCGGAGAGCAACAAAGCAGCGGAGATTGTGGAAGAGAGTGAAAATTCGGCTGCTGAGGTCAGTGAAGCCAGCAACTTGCTGCTTTCTTCTCGCATCAAAAGCCAGAGCGAAGAGAAGACACTGGAGGTGAAGGAAGAAGAAGTTGAGGAGGAGGAGAAGTCGAGCAGTTCTGCTTTAACCAGCCAATCGGGCAGTTTTGAGGCAGCGGATGAGCGAGGCAGTGCGGTCCCCTTGGCTTCAGTAGCGGAAGAAGCATCGATATCGGAGGGCCAGCCTAAGAGTGAGAAACAGGAGGTGGATGAGGCTGCTGATCTGAAGCTTACGAAACAAGCAGTGGACGATAAGGCTGCTGATCTAAAACTTACGAAACAAGCAGTGGAGGATCAGGCTGCTGATCTGAAGCTTACGAAACAAGCGGTGGAGCTTACGAAACAAGCGGTGGAGCTTACGAGACAAGCAGTGGATAATGAGGCTGCTGATCTGAAGCTTACGACACAAGCGGTGGACGATGAGGCTGCTGATCTGAAGCTTACAAAGCAAGCAGTGGAGGATGAAGATCATGAGCTCTCATCAGCGAAAGAGAGTAGTGGCTCGGGGCAGTCGGAAGAGGCAGAGGAGAGACTCACCGAGAACGACGTCTCGTCTCTGCTCTCTTCCGAAGAGATCGTTGATGACACGCCGCGCGCAGTTTCGGCAACCTATGAGCAGCTACTCAAGGATCAGATCGAATCCTGTGCAAAGCAGGCGCGTATTGAGGCGGTGGCTGGCCATTTGTTCCATTCGCTATTGGATGAAGCCGTTCAGGACATGATGGTTGCCGGTCAAAGGAAGAGGGAGCGTCCTTCCGTTTCTGCTCCCTCTTCGCCGAGGTCTGCGCATTCGGCAGGGCAGAGTCCTCGCTCACCGTTGGCCGAGAGGTACATGGCCGTGTTTCGTGAACCCCATCACCATCATCACAGGGAAAAGGAGGCTGCGGCTGTCGGTGGGAAGAAAGGGGCGGCAATTCGACCGCCTCATGCGGCAGTACAGAGCCTGGAAGATGGGCTGCAACCTCACAGACTGGGGAACCATGTAGAAGAGGCTGCTGAGGAGATTATGGAAGAGGGAGAGGAAGATGGGTGGATCGACGACGATTTCGAGCTGAGCCCGGGCCGGCATCGTGAGCATGCAGCGGCGGCAGTGGAGAAGACCAGCGGCAGATCTCCGAGATTGGCGGAGTTCACTACGGACGTGTTCTCTGCGGTGCCTAGCGCGCCAGCGCAAGTGCGTCGCCTGGTGGCTGGGGCGGTGGAGGCGCTGTGGACGCGACGCCGATTCGGCGAAAGCCTCGAGGACGCGCCCCTCCCCTCCGCTCTTCGTCTGCAGCATCTGGGCGGAGCGGAGAGACAGCTGGGGATGGAACAGTTGCAGCTGTCGCTGGATCGAGACAGCGACGCGGCCTATCGCTCTCTGATCTTTCACTGGGTGAGAGAACTGGCAGTCCAAGCACTGGACCACGATGAGTCCCAGTTCCAAGTTGGTGGGGATGAGGAGGAGGCGGAGGTTGGAGTTAAGAGGGCGCCGTGGCAGAAGCCTCCTCGTCTGCGGTTGCCTCGCTTGACAGCCCCGCAACTGCCCCGTTCCCCGGAACAGCTACAGCAGATTGTGATGAAAGCCTTGGACCCTGGGCCTGCGATGGTTAAGAAGCAGGAAAGAGGCGTTGTAATCTCGCGGAAGAAGCTGGACAGGGTGGATGAGCTGCTGTTGGCGGAAATGTATGAAGAAGAGGCGGATTGGCTGGACTATGACAAAGAGGAAGAAGAAGTGAAGCTGGAGTTGGCCACTCAACTCTGGACTGAACTGCTGGATGAATCTCTCAATGATTACAAGGCTGTTTGATGTACTGTACATGTGTGGTGTGTACGTATGTTTGATCTGGATCCAGTTACTAGCATACTGTTTTGTTTACTGTAATAATCATATTCGGATAAACGTTGTTGTCTTTTGTCTGCGTTGTTGAATGGAGGTATGGTGGTAACATCCACCCCAGGGTATAATTATCAGTTTCGCCGGCAACGGTTTAGGCCTCATTATTGGCGTAGTATGTACATATACATAATGTGTATGTAGTATGTATGTACGCCGTGTCGTGTCTGTAGGGTCAAAGAATATAACCTCTGGACAAACCGTACCCGTTGCCAGGGAAAATTTTTCCCATTATTGCTGATTGTGGCTTGTGTACATACAGTATGCTTTTCTCCAGCTTCAAAAAGTGGAATAACTTTCATTGGAAATAAGAGAAAGACCACGTTCAATCTATTCTTAGGTTGGGAATAGTGATGTCGACTTCTGCTCCGCAGCGCGTGCTGAGGAAATTGCGCGCAGCAGTGGACGGGGGCGAGTTCTACGAGGCTCACCAACTCTATCGCACCCTGTACTTTCGCCTATTGGCGCAGCGCAATTACACGCAGCTGTTGGATTTACTGTTCGAAGGCGCTGTGAGCTTTCTGAACGCTGGGCAGACGTCAAGCGGCTCCGATCTGGCTCTCCTCTTCGCTGACACTCTGCTTCAATCCAAGTCCCCATTGGACGACAGTCTGTTAGTCAAGATTCAGAAGATTTTTGCCAGATTGCCCACTGTGCCTGCTAACTCATATTCCAGCTCTCCTACGGCAGCACTGGAAATAGATGAGAAAATGAAAGGAGAAAGTTTACTAAAGGTAAGCTGCTGAGAGCATTTGGGCTCTTTTTTTACACGACACGCGTGTTGTCTGGTTTGCCGTATAAAACCTAGTTTATTGGCTGTGAGTGTGTCGTGAAGGTCACCGGTGCTTCAAACTCGCGCAAAAGTACAATGCTGCTATGGGCTATGTACTGTATGTACATACAGTACGTATGAACTGTGTGTACCTAACAAGCTACCGTATTTTTGGGTGTATATCCCCCTGAGTATGTCTCCCCCCCAGTGATAACCCCCCATCAGACCTCTCGATTTTTGTATAGCCCCATGGGGCTATACACCCAAAAATACGGTACTGTGATTGATTGCGTGACATGGATCTGGCCAGGCCACGTCAAAATACGTAGGCCCAGCTTACACTATTGTGTATCCGTCATCATCGCGTGCAATTTGGGGTATAACTCTGCCGGTTTTAGTGTTGAGGGTAAATCCGGCCACCCACACGTAGAAAGAACGACCGTCAGTACTAAGTTGGCGGGTTTACCCATGGCCGGATTTCCCCCAGGACAGTATCCTATGAACGACTTCTTTAACACGATTGGGTTGGCCGATAGCGACCCCGCGGTATTTAGTGAAACTTTGGATAGGTGCCTGCAGGGTCGTCCGTCGACCTTGTTCAATCAGCGAAAAAACAGTGAGTGAAAAGAAAAATTGACAACAAATGACGTCGACCACCCTGCAGACACCGATCCAAACTTTCACTAAATACCGCGGAGTCGCCATCGACCAACCAATCGCCTTACTGCATGTGGTGGAAATGGTACATTTCAGAATGCAAAGCGAACAGAAGAAGAGTCGGCGTCATCTGTGGCGGCGATCGCGGAAATACGCCTGCGCTTTATGGAGACGATCCTTCAGTGGTCCAAGGGCCTATCTGCACTGTCCTCTTCTTCTACTGCTGGTGATGGAGCGGGGGAGAGAAGGAATCAAGCGAAGAAGGCCGGACATCCGAGCGTGCATCAGAAGTTCGCTTGCGTCTACTGGTCGGAGAAGAACTACGCACAGGCCAGATATCACTTCATGCTCAGCGAAGACGCAGAGGTAGGGTATAGTCAAAAATATAGGGTGTTTCATAATAAACTCTCCGGATGTTTGTGCCTCTCATTCCTCAACGGAGTGTTCGATTTTAGTACGCTCTTTTACGTTTGGTAGCTAAGGCTTCTACAATTATGCAGGCAAAATTTCAGCCCTGTAATCTTTCTACCAAGGAAGTTATGAAAGCTGAAACTTTCGGACCCAAAAATTTACGTTTTTTTCACTATGGGGGATAAACCCAAGTTAGCACTCCACGGATGATTTTTTCAAGTTTCTTCACAATGGCGTTGTAATTTGGTTCTGCCGCGTCTTACATGGGAAAATGAACAGGATTTGAAAACGTATTAGCATTTGGATGGTAGAATTTGCTCTTGTGGTACAATATTACATAGGCAAATCCCCGATTTCTGGGGTCAGCTTTCTGAGCTGTTTTGAGCCGCTTCCTTTTGGCCTAGAAAGTTGAAATTTTGCTTGCATAAACTTTGAAGCCTTGGCTACTTATTGCAAAAGACCGCATTTAAAAATGACACTTCGCTGTGGAGATAGAGACACAAACATCCGGAGAGTATATTATGAAACACCCTGTATATAATCCCTGTATAGAGAAGAATGGCCTACGCACGAAGTGAAAGAAACGAAGCAATCCCTGACTCGTATTGGCCCCTGCAATAAATTGGAGATTCCATAACCAATAAGTTGGAGATTCCATTGGGGCCCAAACTAGTCAGGGATTGCTTCGTTTCTTTTCACACATAGGCCATTCTTCTCTAACAGGGATTATGTTGTGAAGTGCCGCGTTCAGTATGGAGATAACCGGGTCCCGAAAAGGGGGAGAGAAAGAGGACCGAACGGGAATCGAACCCGCTACCCTCGGACACAGCTGTGGACTTGAGCACACCACCAGGTGCCGGTCCAAGGACAGATGGCTAAACTCGCCTTGCATACCTAGAACTAGTTTACGTACACTACTACTGGCCTCGGACGCTTTGCCATACGTACGCAGTACGTAACAGGTAGTAGATCCTGCGTGGTAGGTAGGTACTTATGGTTGAAGAAGCAATGAAGCAGCCTGGGTTAACCCTGCGCCACTTTGTACCATACATGTGCTGTGTAGTATGTTTGTTTCAGGGTTGTGCCATGTTCCTGTTGGAGCTGCATTCCGCCTGGGGCTATGCTGGCGAAGTGGATCTGTTTCTGGCGCAGGCAGTGCTGGCCTACCTGTGCCAGCAGAAGACGAGGGTGGCGGAGGCGCTCTACGCGCACTACACGCGCCAGCTGCAGCCACCCGCCGCCTCCTCTCCCCTCCTCAACTTCCTCCGCTTTCTGCTACTGGCGGTGGAGTCGAGGAGGGTGCAGTACTACACGCTGCTGCTGGAGCTCTACTCGCCCTGTCTCCAGCGCGATCCCGCCTACTGGCACTACCTGAGTCGCATCGGACAGCTCTTCTTCGCCGTCCCACCGCCACCTGACAAACAGCAGGAGACTTCCGCGACGCCTGCTACCGGCTTCTTCGCCGACATCATGAAAGGTTTACATTTTGTTACTTATTGCGTACGTATGTATGGCAATAGCGTCCGAGACCGGTTGCGTAGTGTACGCAAACAAGTTCTAGGTACAGTATGTATGTGAGGCGAGTTTTAGCCTTCTGTCCTTGGACCGGCACCTGGTCTCTGTCTAAATGCGGCAATATTGTCTGTTTATTTTAGGCTTATTCAGTGCAGAGCAACAGAAGGATGAGGAGGAGGAAGAGGAGCTCAGCTCTGCATCTACATCTCACATGACTGCGGAGCTCAACTCTTCCAGCACTGGTCGCTCTCCCAATACTACAAGCACATTGCAAGACGCGGAACTGGACTAGCGGCATTCTCAAACTCTTTAGATTAGATAATAGGATACTGTGGGGTAAACTCGGACATTGGGGTAAACCCGGACACCAAGCCTATCTCAGCAACCATACGACCGGTTGAGACAAGTATTCTACCAATCCATTCCTTGAACTCTCCTCTTTCAAATGAGCTACATACCATGTTCATGATTTGCTGAAGCGGCAAGTTCAGAAAAGCTTAGGTGTCTGGGTTTACCCTCACAGTACCCTACATACTGTACGTACCGTATTTTTGGGTGTATAGCCCCGGGGCTACACAAAAATCGAGAGGTCTGATGGGGGGTTATACACTGGGGGATATACAATGGGGGGATATACACTGGGCAAAATTTATGTTTTTGAGAGGTGTGTAGAGGCATGTTTTTGAGGTCAAAAGTATGTGTTTTAGGGCATAATCGCGGTCAAAACAGGGTTATTCTAGTACAAGACATGCTTAGCTAGAAGCTTATAGGCATGGTAGCATGGTGTAGGAGTAGCTATAGTTAGCTTATGACCAGCTTACATAGGTAGCCTAGGTACCTTCCAGTACATGGGGGGTTATACACCAGGGGGGGATATACAATGGGCAAAATTTATGTTTTGCCAATGGGGGGTTATACACTGGGGGGATATACAATGGGGGGATATACACCCAAAAATACGGTAGCCGCGTGTACAGTACGTTAGTTGTTGCAATTATGGAAATTTATGGTCTTGCTTACTACTTTGTTGCCTTATATTATTTATCGGGCTGACAGGGCCGGGGTTGGCAGTTTTAGACCCGTCACTCAGTTCTTTTTGGGCTCTCAACTTTAGAAGGGGCTTTTTCTGTACGCTTATTTAAAATTTACTGTATATCCCATTTAGCTAGTATATGATTGAAGAAATCTACCTGACCTACCAATAGCGAAATGTGATTGTGTCAATGATTGACGTTAGGAACAGTGATATGAAATATTGAGGCCTATCGTATCAGTATATGGGAGAGGAGAAGACGTTGTGAATAAAGATCTTTGATACTTCATCAAGCGTATGCCTTGTTGAGGAATGAGGACTTTGTTTGCCGGCTAAACAAAAAATACTGTTGCATTTGCATACAATTTTACATTTGTGTGATGTCCCTGTTTGTGCTGTGTTGTGTACATAGGTGTGTGTAGTGAAGTACATTCTTTTAGGCTTTTTGAACTGGAGTTCGACTGGTTTTGTTTGTCCAGGAATAGACGGGCTACGTACTGTACGTGCATCACTCCAAGGAAAGGCAGGAAGGTTACTGACGCATAGGGTTGTATGTATATGTACATACGTACGTGCTAGGTATGTGCATGCGCAACCTTGATATGTTCATCATGGGGCAGACTACATTTTCACACGTTTGTATACGCGTGCGTACGTACACTTGGTGGCGTATGTACAACTGCTGCAGGTCGAGCATGTGAGCGAACTCGCGTTCATGAATGTACGTGTGTATTTTCATTTCAGTAGATTGCTGAAAGGAAGAAATTGAGGAAGAAGCAAAAGATGGGCGTAAAGTTGGGTGATACGCTGCCGAATTTCTCGGCTGACACCAGCCAGGGAAAAATTCAGTTTCACGACTGGATCGGCGATTCGTAAGCGGAAGAGAACATATAGTTTCTTGTCTCATTTTCACATTATCTACGCCATCAAAAACGTGCAGATGTGCTGTGTTTTGCTTGAGCCAGAAAGGAAAATTCCGCATTGTGCTGGTACTCGAACCCCGGCCCGTCGCTTACCGTGCGAGTACTCTACCAACTGAGCTATACGAGTAATAGAACGAAATCGTACAAGATCTTTTCTTATAGGCCTACCTCTATTACACATGTGTGTGTGTATTGTGTTTGTCAGATGGGCGATTCTGTTTTCGCATCCGGCAGACTACACTCCGGTTTGTACGACTGAACTGGCGGAGGTGGCTCGTTTGGTGCCGGAATTCCAGAAAAGAGGCGTCAAACTGATCGCCCTCTCATGCGACGATGTCAACAGTCACAAGGGATGGATTGAGGTAGGTACCATAATATTTATTATGCACAAAATATGTACAGTATTTAATAGGCAGGTACGTAGAGTACGTAGGTCCTGGTAGGCAGGAAGGGCTTTTTGGTCGTCTTTATGTAACCTACCTACGAGTACGTAGGTAAACGAAACTATTGCAATCGAGAAGGAAAATTTGCCAGATGTGCCAGGGAATCGAACCCTGGACCTCTCGAGTTCCAGCCGAGCGTCTTAACCATTTGACTACAATACACACCCGGATGACCTCAGTCACACAATTTCCCACAATTTGCAAGCCTACTGTACTTTAATGTATGTATGTATGTTCCTCCACTTGTGAATGTGCATTCTTTTTTGTTTTGTTTTTTTTGTGAACTTTTAGGATATAAAAGCTTACGGTAAGCTGACTGAGTTTCCATATCCGATAATAGCGGATGAGAAGAGGGCATTGGCTGTGACTCTGGGGATGATCGATCCAGCTGAAAAGGACGCAAAAGGACTTCCACTCACCGCCAGAGCTGTACGTACTACGTACGTCGTAAATTATAATGTAATGTACAATACTGACACTATTATTCGCAACTTGCGCAAAGAATTTATGGCGGAGTCACCGATCAAAAAACACTGAGAAACACAGGGGGATAGCTGAGCTCGCGACTCCCTATAATTCTTAACACAAGTAGCGAATATGTAGTATGTGCTTGTGTAACTGTAGTACATCGTTCATTACGTTATTATGCAATTGTGCACTAGGTGTTTGTGATTGGACCGGATAAGAAACTCAAGCTCTCCATCTTGTATCCGGCAACAACCGGGCGCAATTTCGAGTACGTGTACACAACATGTACAACATCATACAGTATAATTTGTTTGTTTGTACCATACGCATATAAGCTACTTATGCAAGCTTCAGTGCTAGTACTACGTATAATGTGGAAATGTGCATTGCAGTGAAATTCTTCGCGTATTGGATTCGCTGTTCTTGACCGCGCACAAAAAGGTGGCAACTCCTGTCAACTGGAAGGTACGTTCATTCGTGTACAGTGCGTATGCGTACTTACTAACTGTATTTTGCGCCCCTAGCGTAGCCAGCCACCAATTCCTGTGGCACAAAAATATTTCTGTGCTAATATTACTTATATTTTAATTTTTAAACCCGCAGCGATATGATACGATACTTTTCTTTCCAGAGCGGTGAGCCGTGTATGGTCTTACCAACGATCAAGCAAGAGGAAGCTGGGGCTCTATTTCCAAAGGGGGTCAAGGTGGTTGACCTTCCGTCCGGCAAGCCATATCTACGAGTCACTCCGCAACCTGACTGAGAAAGAAACGCAATACAGTAAGAGTAAAACTCACTGCTGTCATTTGCAAAAAGTAGCCAATTTGACGAGAAAGAGGATGATTATGATGGTTGTTTTGTTTGTGATTCCGATTGAGAAGGGAAGCTAGGGAGGCACCAAACGTGGGCTAAACATACATACAGGGTGTCTTTTTTCTCTGATACGATTTTGACTGCCAATTTCAACAGGTTATCCTGCACCGATTTTGCTCAAATTTTGCCCACATATTCCCGAGCGTTTACCATTTACTTGGTAAAAATTTCGAGGTGAAATGCTATATTGGTAGTCAGAATTATCCCCTTCCTTTCAAAACGGCAATTTCGAGCTTTTTCTACCGACTTTTTACTGCCACATGATTGAAAAACTCTTTTTGGAGCCCAACGGCTCTTCCTAAGAGCAAAATAGTTTCATCAAGATGGAACCTAAAACCATAAACGGACGAAATATATTGACAGTGGTTGGTGGCATTGCTTGGAGATTGCCCAGTGCTGCTCGCTCATGCCTCATCAGTGCTGCGCTGCATCATCAGCTGATAAGCCATAATCATCAGATTTGATGACTCCCGAATTCTTTCTGGGGGTGGAAAGACGGATAGGATCTACAAAGACAATCCAAAGCCGTTTACCATTCGAAAAAAAATGCAGCAGTGTTGCCATTTACCATGTTTTTCAATATTTTGATGGAAGAATCGCAGCAGTAGTCAAAAATTATGGTGAAAATGCTGAAAAATTGTGATCTCCTTTCTCCGCTGTATTTCTCAAGGCCAGTGCAGAATTTTAACTCGAAATTTTTACCAAGTAAATGGTAAACGCTCGGGATTATGTGGACAAAATTTGAGCGAAATCGGTGCAGGATAACCTGTTTAAATTGGCAGTCAAAATCGTATCAGAGAAAAAAGACACCCTGTACATAAGCATGTAGGCCTACCTATGCTAATATTTTCTGGTACAATTTGTTCAAAAATTTTTTCACATTTATGATACAATTTGAAACATAGCCTTTGTCAATATCTAAGAAGGTGATGTATCTAACCAAGGTGATGTATGTAAGCGCCATTTATGCAGTCAAAGCATTTTACTATTCTTGCATTGTGATCGTGCGTGATGCTGGAATCTGTTTCGATAGTAAACAGACAACAAACCCCCTTGACACCTACGTAACTACTAAGAGACGTCAGTCTGGAGCGCCTGAACATCAATACGTTTTCGCGTCGGGACCCAAAGCTGCTTATGACAAATTTGGAATGGTCCCCTGTGCGTATAATATACGCACAGCTGTCATACTGATGTTCATGGCTGTCCAGACTGACGCCAGTGAGTTGGGTTACTGTAACTGAGAGAGAGAGAGAGAGAGAGATGTAGGTGTGGATGACCAACCTACTGGGACTGAGCTACAGATGAACACTGACTCTTTCTGCTTGCACCTGGCTTTATAACTGGGTTTTGTCTTGCTTCTGAACAGTCTTTGTGTTGGTGCAATCACTTCTGCTGTGTTCCTTGAGTGTGCGAATCTGCTTTTTCATGCTGTGCCTTTTCAGTGTCCTCCATTTGTTTTGAATTTGATGATTCCCGCCACTTTTGTCCTCTCTGTTCTCAAGCATGTCATTTGAATTTTTCGCGCCATATTTTAACAATTTTCTGGCCCGCACTACTGATTCTGTTCTCATCTTCAATCTGTGGGCCAGTGTGGGGCTCGAGCTTGGATCCTTTGGATTCAAGAGTGCGCGCCTTAGACCATTAGGCCATAGCAGCATCAGCAGTAAAATAGCCAAAAGTGGTATATAAAACAAACGCTTTTTCCCTGTACATTTTATGTATGTGCACAATATTTTTGTGCACTGCATATGCACCATGCACAGATAGATACTGTTTGCTGGGTAGGTGCGCGCGCCCCCACAAATCACAGATGTACAATGAATAGAGTTAGCAGTAGCAAACTATAGGTATGTTATGTATGCCCTGCTTGTTAACCAATATGATTTTTTATTGTCCCTGTTAGCCCTTTCTGTTCATGTGAACTTTGTTGTTATCCCTAAGGTGAACAATAACAATTTTCAGTAATGTTAACCACAAGATCCACCCCTGCTTATTGAGCCCTAATTTAGGTAACTGCTTTTCCACTACCAAAGAGGCAATGAACTTTCTGAAAGTGCCATGCAACAAATGTGGAAGAGCATTTGCATCAAAATATTCTTACAGCAGGCATGTTTCAAACATGCATCCTGAGGTCTACAATGAAAATAGGGATGTGACACCAGCTGATTCCATCTCCAATGTAAGCAGTGAAATAGCAGTTCCTGCATCAGTGGTTACACAGTCCCAAACAGCACCCAGTATGGCTTCATCAATGAACACGTCAAGTGTCAGTAAAGGCACAGAAAAACAACAACAAGTTGAAAGTGACAATAGTGAAGAAGAAGAAGAGGAAGGGGATGATTTCTGGAGCTTGTTCATCAGACATGCAGTTGAACACATCCACAATAAAAGAGTAGCAGATGGGAAAACTGGGTATATTTCCATAGCGCATGCTGCTGAAAACTTCCTTGGCAGCACACTGTTTGACTGCTTGCTCAAAACAATGGCAGAAAGATATTACTGGATGGAGAAAATAATGACAGCATCATATGAAGATAACCTCATGCAACAAATACAGGCCAAGGTGTCCAAACTTGAAGGAGAACTGGACGATGATGAAAGCGAAGAGATAAAGCAAGGAATAATTGATACAGCTTGGGATAAATACAAATTTTTAATCAGAAGAAAAGTACAACAGAATTTGGGAGAACTGGAACCATTGGTTGCTGTTAACTCTGATGAAGAAGAAGATGAGGAACAAAACGAAGACATGATCATTGCTGAATGACTGCACACAAAATAAATAACCTGTACATATTACATACATACATACATATTTGTCTTGTATTGTCTGTAGCCCAACTTGTGTGATAATAACCTGTGTCTGCATCCAGAAAAGTTTTAGCATAAAATAACAGGTTAGCCTATTGGTTAACAAAAGTTAACAGCACAAAGACACAGAAAACGCACTATGTATGTACCCTATCTTAGTCAGTATGCATGGATGCATTGCATAATACATTCAGTTTGGTGGTACACTCCCAGTTAGCCTTGGTTAACAAGAATTACCTGTACAAGAAAAAACACAGGAAGTACACAATGTAACATTTGTATTTTGTATGCAATGCATATTGGGTTGGGGGCGCGCGCACCTACCCAGCAAACAGTATCTATCTGTGCATGGTGCATATGCAGTGCACAAAAATATTGTGCACATACATAAAATGTACAGGGAAAAAGCGTTTGTTTTATATACCAGTTTTGGCTATTTTACTGCTGATGCTGCTATGGCCTAATGGTCTAAGGCGCGCACTCTTGAATCCAAAGGATCCAAGCTCGAGCCCCACACTGGCCCACAGATTGAAGATGAGAACAGAATCAGTAGTGCGGGCCAGAAAATTGTTAAAATATGGCGCGAAAAATTCAAATGACATGCTTGAGAACAGAGAGGACAAAAGTGGCGGGAATCATCAAATTCAAAACAAATGGAGGACACTGAAAAGGCACAGCATGAAAAAGCAGATTCGCACACTCAAGGAACACAGCAGAAGTGATTGCACCAACACAAAGACTGTTCAGAAGCAAGACAAAACCCAGTTATAAAGCCAGGTGCAAGCAGAAAGAGTCAGTGTTCATCTGTAGCTCAGTCCCAGTAGGTTGGTCATCCACACCTACATCTCTCTCTCTCTCTCTCTCTCAGTTACAGTAACCCAACTCACTGGCGTCAGTCTGGACAGCCATGAACATCAGTATGACAGCTGTGCGTATATTATACGCACAGGGGACCATTCCAAATTTGTCATAAGCAGCTTCGGGTCCCGACGCGAAAACGTATTGATGTTCAGGCGCTCCAGACTGACGTCTCTTAGTAGTTACGTACAGTACGTACTCTACTCTCTACACCTAGCAGCTTCTACTGTGACACACGAACGGTTTTTCTCCAATAAGAGCGGCAATGAATGTAGTGAATGACAGATGACAGGAAGGCAGCAATTATTAGCCTAATTTGCCTTTGTTATCTTTTTTGTCCGCTCAATGCGGAAGTCTGTCTCTGTAGCAAATTGCGCTGGGCTATGACAGGTCGGTAATGTTTCTCTCATCCAAATGTGAAATAAACCTTGGCTTTGGTTGTGTATATACGTACCACCACATGTTTTGTTCTCGCATTATTACTAATTTTTTTTTTGGGAGGGACTACTATTATATCAGGCGCAGCACGAATACCGCTTTCTGGCGTGACGCTTCGAGCTTCGGTTTTGCAGCGTATAGGCCTACGTCATTTTCTTTCATATTTTCTTCTTTGTATTTGGCGACCACTTCCGATGATGAGCTAAAGGAGAGGAGGGTGTCGGTCGAGTGCATGTCATTATCAGATAGCAATTGACCACCGCTTCGGCTTTTGTACCTGCTTAGTGCCTTGCCTACCCAGTTATTGGATGTCAATTTATTTATAGTATTTGGGATGCGATGGAGAGGATGTGTTTTTGCGCTTTGTTTATTGTCGTCGAGGCGGCCGCTTTTTTGTGGTCAACAAAAGCACAATAAAAGCAGCCAGCAGGGAAAAGCGAAGGTGCGGCATGCCAGCTGTTCCGTCCCGCTTTGATTGACAGGGACAACCTCGAGCAAGCATAGATAGCGCTCGGCGGACGAAATAATGGGCGTGGCGCGTGGAGCGGCGATTTTCGCTTCCTGTTCTGCTCCGTCCGGCGCATATTGCTCTTATTTCTCTCTCTCTCTCCCTCTCTCTCCTCTCCTCCGTCCCTGGGGTGGCTGGGAAAGAGAGGCGGCTCGACGCGACTCAACGCTTCCTCTCTTTAGTAACTGTAATGATTCATGAATAACCCCAAGGGGTGGTCATAAAATTGGTCTGCGGTTTAGGGGATTATTACATTCGAGATCATGGTCACGAATTCCAAATTCATACCGTAGGGTGGAAAGAAGTTCATTTTAGGCCAATTTTTGTGCTCGTATGCAGCGGCCCCATGGGGTGTGGTATAGTACAGGGTGGGCTTATACACGAATCACTACAGTAGGTTTGCATAGGTACCATTGCCAACCAACCATCCGCGTGTGCAACTGCAATGAGTATTTTGACGAATGTATTTTTACGTGCATTACCCTTGAGTGAGATCGGCCGCAGGCAAGGTTGCCAGGTGTAGTAATATATTACTACAAGTAGTAATTTTTGACTTTCTGTAGGTACCTACCTGAGGGGCGTAGTAACCGTAGTAATAATGTAGTAATATTTGGTGTTGACCTGCTAGTATGTAAAAAACTTTCAGAAGTGCGTTTTTAGGCAATTTTGAGGTCCAAATTTTAAAAATTTTCTCAAATTTTCCCTCCGCGCTCACTATTTTCTGAAGAAAATCGGCCATACTTTGTCATTTTTCACTCTGAATCAATCTTTTCATGGTTCAGTACATCTTCTGCATGCATTTAGCTGAGTTTTTAGCTTCAATTGGTGCTTTTGCAGTGTCAAAATTTCAATATGGGTTTTGCGTAGTAATGAACCCTGAGTGCCACAGTAATGAGGCATTTTGAGACCTGGCAACCTTGGCCGCAGGCCAGGAGCAACATTCATTGTCGAGATTATTTTCATCAGAGTCAGGCGGGCGGTGTTCATTCATTGGTATCAATGGGCATGGTTTGTTTGCGATAGCAAACACGAACTGACAACGGAGAGACCTGATCTCTGATCTCTGCTGATGGACTCTTGGGTCTGAGGACAGGATCGCGTGTCTCTCTCCTCCATTATCCTTCCTGTATTGCACGCGTCGTCAGTGCAATAAATGCGATACGTTTCTTCTGCACCATACCTGAGTGGACACTGGACACTTTGGTGGAGTGGCGTAATAAAAACCTCGACCATGCACCTGTGAACTGAAGTGCGCCAAGCAAGCCTGTCGCGGCCCGTAGAGAGTGGACGAAGAAAAGAAGTGGTTGGTGGATGGATAATGAAACAATTTTATGCGCCTCCCTCAGCCCTGCAGTTGTTAGTCTGCGTCGCATCGCATGCCTGTCGTGACATGTGCCATCATGGCCACGCACGAGCCCACCTGCTTTGACACAGACCGAGGAGTCTAGAGAGGATATTAGATTTCTGACACGATCCAGTCTGTGGCTTTCGTCTTTCTCATATTAGCCATCATCCTTTGATGTAGTGATTGTAATGGCTGGCTCCTTGTCTTTACTCGGCTGCTTTCCTTCGGACGAGCCGGTAAAGTCGCACTGTGAAGTGCAGCTGAACAATTTCGGAAATCTCAGTATCTGGTCATCCTTCAATCCTTGCTCACGACCACCCGCTCTCCATCTTAATATTCAGGTATATATATCGCAGTTTCATTCGGTATGCTATGCTGCCGTTCCCTGCGTACGTACAATATTGGATGTAATAATGCTTAGGTACCTAACCTACCTACTGTACGTACGTACAACCTACGCAACAAAGTGATGAGTGAACGAACGAACAGTTTTATTTTTAGATGGCCAAGTATGGAGGGTGGCAGTTGAACTTTCTGGCGGAGAATGCATTGGAGTCGCGTCAAATTGGTCCGGATTTTTGGCCCCTTTGGCTCCGGGTGTTTTTTGATCAACATAGCAATAGTAGCATCTTCAAGCCATTCATTTATAAGGTTTGCTTGAACACTATAGTACAGCTCTTCAGCAGTTCCTATCCTACGTATATACTATTTCTGTACTGAATGCATGACGATAGCTTGAAAGATAGTAATTTATATGTATGTATGTATGTGCTGACTGGATGACTGTGGCTACACTTGGAAGGTATTTGTTTCAGGCGTGTTTGGAAGTGGCAAAAACGGGTGACACGCTTTGCTTTCTCAACCAATCAGTACTCAACTCGGATCCCTGCAGCCAACAATCCAGACGTATGCCTTTCCTTGTTCCCTTATTTTTTGTTACTACTGTACACCAAGCATTATGCAGGTTCATATTTTATTAGAGCATGTGCCACTTGGCCTAAACAAGTGATAACCGATGAAACTACAGTACCTGGCTTTCTTTTCCAGGCGTGGGTCAGTCTGCTGTTGCGGTTGGTTGTGGACTGGTCGTATTGATGCTGCTTCTCTTCAGCTTGCTCAGTGGCCCGCTACAGACGTGCTCCGAGTTTGCTCCGAGCGAGTTCGCTCCGAGTTTGGAATGACTTTGTTTTGATCCGAAACGAACGTCAATGACTCACACGACTTCGAATTACAAACTCGCTTGTTCACACGCACGTTCCGAAAAACGGAGCGAATTCGGAGCGAACTCGGTGATTTTGCATGTTGAAGCATAGTCAGGGCTCCGAATTCGGAGCGAATTCGAAGTTCACGTCTGTGGCGCCTCAGTGTCGTATTAGTCTGGTGGCGTCGTAGTTTGGCGGGGAGACAGTACAAGCCACATCGCATAAATCGTACAACTGCTGCCAGCAGCAGCAGTAGCAGCAACTCTCCACCTTCCTTGCCCAACGCAAAACCTTACAACAACGCTAACCCTCAGGCAAGATCTCCCGCAGGATGCACATCTCTCCTACTGGAAGCGTCGGCCATGGACTGCTTATTAGATTGCACGGACGTCGACCTCGACAGAACGCATGTGGACGGGAAGAATAGGAACGGAACTGATGACACTCTGCTGCTCTTGCAGCAAACGTCTGGTGGTGGTTGTACTGCTACTCAGAAGCAACTGCAGTGCTCTCTGTTCTCGTATCAGACTGCGGCGACGTCGAAGATTGGGCAGTCCAACAAGTTGGTTCAAACGAGCCTCCAGAGCCTGGTATTGGCTTCGTCTGAGCCCTAGTGAAGCATAGATCTGGCACCCGCTGATATGCAACCTTGCTCAAAAATGTCGTCTATTCTCGCTCTAATGCTTTGATTACTGTAATGACTCGTGTATAACCCCCTTCGTGTATAGCCCCCTCGTATATAACCCCCAAATCGGCGACTAACGTCAATTGCACTCGTGTATAACCCCCCGGGGGTTATACACGAAGCATGCAAAAATCGGTAGAAATTGAAGGTTTTGCTAGCATGGAGAGGTGTTTTTTAGCGTGTTCTAGCTACTGTAAAACAGAACAAAATTGCCTGACCAGACAATTAGAGCTTCAGAAGCTCTAATTGTCTGGTCAGGCAATTTTGAAGCATCTGCCATGTCATGAAGAGTACAAACAAGCCTACTGTAATGTTTCGTGTATTGCCCCCCCCCTCGAATATAGCCCCCCCCCTCGTATATAGCCCCCCCTAATCGGTGCCTATCGTCATTTGTACTCGTATATAGCCCCATATCAAAGACCGCGAAAAACGACGAAAACGAAGGTTTTTACAGCTAAAAACAGCGTTTTCGACATGTTTCTAGCCATAGGAGTTGATGGCGAATCATTTAGGGCAGTTTGGGATACATTTTGGTTTTCACCCCTCTTGACCACTTTAGCAGAAATGGTCAGTCCTTGTCAAAAATGATAATTTTTGCGCAAGAGCAGCCTGTTTTAGACCACTTTAGCTCGTGTAAAGGCAAAATAAGCCATAAAAACGAGTTCAGGGGGTCAAATAACTTTACTTTGGTCACTAATGCAAAATGCCCTCTTATATAGCCCCCCCTTTTGTATAGCCCCGCCTCGAATATAGCCCCCCCCCTAATCGGGGCTTACCGATCATATAGCCCCAGGGGGCTATACACGAAACATTACAGTAAATTACTGAGGCGGAAAAAATAATAGGCTCTAAACCCCACTTTTGATAAATGCACTCGTGTATAACCCCCCTTCGTGTATAACCCCCTCTCGTATATAACCCCCCCCCCCAAATTGGCCACTAATTTTTTGACACCCCCATGGGGTTATACACGAATCATTACAGTTTAGTATTTTAAAGACTGTACCGTACCGTATCGTAAAGCGTTACCGTCGAAAATAAAATCCTTGCTTTGAAACAACTAATTGTGGAGAAGAGAAGTACGTAGATTTAAGCGGACTCGAGGCTTTTTTGTCGACTTGACGTTCCATAGTACAGTATTATGTACGCATGTCTAAGATCAGTATCAGGTTCTACAATGATAGGCCTACTTCAACAAAACGCGGGTCGGGGTCAGGGTAAAGAGTCAACTTTGACACTGCTGCGATTATTGGAAGCAAAAGCAGAATGTATACGTACTGTATGTATAGGTATGTATTGTACCTATGTTTGTTCGCTATGCCACTTTTTCGAAGCAGTCGTCGCAGGGTAATTGTTTTGAGTGGGAGGGAAATGTGAAAAGCCGGAATCGTAAAGCCTTCAGGTTTTCATGACACTTCTGAATATAAATTACAGTGGTAGCTTCTGTCTACCTTCACATTCCGAACCAAAAAAATCTGTTGTTAAAACCTATTCTTCCCGTGCATGTTTACATAATGTCAAAAGTCTAGCTGCTGCTGCTTCTGATTGTCTTCGCACCGGTTTCGATTGCTGCCGACGGTTCGCGGTCACTTCGTTGCGGTTTTTTTCGTTGCGGACATTTCGTTGCGGACCTTTCGTTGCCGCGGTCACTTCGTTGCGAGAACTTTCGTTGCGGTCACTTCGTTGCGGTTTTTTTCGTTGCGGACATTTCGTTGCGGCCGTCCTCTGGTCATTTCGTTGCGAGAACTTTCGTTGCGGGTATTTTCGTTGCGGGTCATTTCGTTGCCGGTCTAGATTTGGTCATTTGGTAGTGAGTACTTTCGTTGCCGTTCATTTCGTTGCGAGATTTATGTACCTAAGCCTAAGCCTAAGCCTAGCCTGCAACGAAGTGAATGGCAACGAAAGTACTCACTACCAACTGACCAAATCAAGACCGGCAACGAAATGGCCGGCAACGAAATGACCGGCAACGAAAGTTCTCGCAACGAAATGACCAGAGGATGGCCGCAACGAAATGTCCGCAACGAAAAAAACCGCAACGAAGTGACCGCAACGAAAGTTCTCGCAACGAAGTGATCACCGCCGCAACGAAATGACCGCAACGAAGTGACCGGCTACCAAGTGACCGTATCCCGACTTTTTTCCCTGCGCAGACAATAATAGTCGACATCAGACAGGTCAATTTAGTACTCGTCCCTTGCCGCCGTCGGTCTTGCGTGTTGAAGCATAGGGGAAGGAGCCGGCGCTGGTCTGAGGCTACTCCAGCTTTTCATCTCCTCCTATGCTTTCAAACATACAAGACCGACAAGCGCTCGGTACGAGTAAGTAAATTAGCGCCTGTCTGATGTCGACAAATGAAAAAAATTGCGTCCCCTGTCTTCACCAGAGAATTTTTGATTCGTGTTCTCTTCCTTCGGTAGCTCTGTATTACAAAGTTGTCGGTGCATGCTAGCCACCAAGGTTTTTAGGTTGCCCTGTGAAGCCAATTATTTGTGCTGCTGGGGCTCAAACGGCCCAGATTTGACTTTTGCGCTTTATGGCCAGATCCGACACTGAATCTTCCTCATCGCAGCAGCACGAGACGGGTCGCAGCATGCGGAACAAACTCGACTCTCTGCGGAGCAAACTCGGCTCTCTGCGGAGCAAACTCGACCCTCTGCTGTCTAGATGTCGACGACTGAACAGCGAGGCCATCCTTCTCATATGCACCATTCTCAGTGTGCTTTTGGGCGTAGCGGTGGGCGTTGCGCTCAAGTTCGGCATCCATTCAGAACCACAGTTGACACCGAGACAGGTCAAATACCTGGAGTTCCCTGGAGAAATCTTCCTGCGCATGCTGAAACTCCTCATTCTTCCGCTCATGTTAGCTCCATAATGAACGTATCTTTTAGCCATTCCATTTTTGGAAAACTTTTTGGAAAACTTGTCTGATGATGCACTTTTTTGTTTAGCACCAGTTCCCTCATTAGCAGCTTGACATCCATCAATTCCAAGACAGCTGGAAAACTTGGGTATGGTAAAATCATAATGTGCTTGTGTGTTTGAACGGTTTTTTGCAATGTTCGTACACATTGTTATTACTTACATATTTTTGAAGATTTTGGGCAACTTCTTACTATTTTTCTACGACTTTTCTGGCCGTTGTTACTGGCATAATTCTGGTAATGATCATAAAGCCGGGAACATTCGGAGATCCTGTAAAGCCAGAAACCATGCAAGACGCTGATCATAGCTGCAAGGGAACCATCCCTGTTGACACCATGATGGACTTGTTCCGAAAAATGTTCCCTCCGAACATTGTGCAAGCTACATTTGAATCGGTAAGCATTACCATAATGCAACAAAATGCACATTCATTTGCTATACGTAATTGCCATCATCACGGCAAGAAGTTGCTACTTTGTACTACAGAGTGCAAGCTGCATGCGGTATGTGCCCTATCCTCCAACGGGAAAATCCATCGTCTATGACGAATACGTCAATCTCTCCAAGAGTAAGCTTACAAAAACGTCAACGACCGTGGAAATTTATTTCTGGTCAACTGTGTCGTATTATTGGTTACATGGTGGTCGATTTGAAGAAGATGCAATATTTCTTACAGTTGAACAGCCCAAGTGGTTTGACGATCCGTATGAGACGTACGTGGACGGTATGAACATTCTTGGCATTATCGTCTTCGCCATTATCTTTGGTATGGTTGTGAATCAGCAAGGAGATGCTGGCCGACCATTGGCCGACTTCTTTCGATCACTGGAAGGCGTCATGATGAAGATGGTCAGCTTAGTCATCTGGTAAACGTGGTCGCCACATACCTACAGTACATAACATAAGGTAGCCTACATGGTGCTCGCTCACCATTTCTGCGTTCAGTGTGTGGTGTACAAGACGTACATAGAATAATGCGTACGTACGTAGTAACCAACCAGCGCCCATAATGGTATACACCCACCTTACCGTTGTCGCCCATTCTTACCCACTGTGCGACTGCCAATATTGCCCACTCTTTGTATCCCTTGGCTGTACTCATTCTCGTCGCTCTATCTTCACTTCCATCCAAACACGTACATTTAGTGTCATATCTTATATGTGTTATACAGGGTGTCTCATAATAAACCGTCCACCTTCCAGTGCATGTAACTCTGGAACCACACCTTACATTTTCATGCGGTTTTTTGCATTTTGTAGCAAAGGCATCAACTCAGATGTGTACAAAATTTGAGCTTCATAGGCCAAGTGGAAGCTGCTCAAACACGTTCTTTCCCCGGCGGTCAAAAACGAGGGTTTTTCGAATGATAATGCCGATTAGGGGGTCTCCTGTGCATGGCCCAAACAAAATTGGCCTCGTAATGAAAAAAGATGTTCCAAAATGCTAGAAAATGCGTATCTCATGCATTAGCCCCAGCGCCAGGGTAGCAAACGCATTGAACTGGGTATCTTGAAAGAATAAGACCGAGATTTTTCTCCATACTGAAGAACAACGTCGATTTTGAGCTTCGAGAGTCAAACCGTCGCAATTTCCGAAGTATGTGGCCAGCCATCCGAAATTTTGTACACAGCTGCGTTGAAGTCTTGGCTACAAAAGAAAAGAAACCGCATGAAAATCTAAGATGCGGTTCCAGAGTTACATGCACGGAAAGGTGGACGGTTTATTTTGAGACACTCTGTATGTCACATCCATTTAGAACGTACATTTAGTGTCATATCTTGTCGGAAGTGTTGCTTCGTTGTTTAGGCTGTCGCCAATCGGGATCTTCTTTCTAATTTCGGCTCAGATTGTGAAGATGGGTGATTTGATGAAGGAATTGCAGCGACTGGCCATGTATATGGTCACTGTGCTAGTGGGTCTGTTTGTACATGGCGTCATCACATTACCGGCCATGTACTTCATCATCACCAGACGAAATCCCCTCAAATTCGTGTACGGCATGCTGCAAGCGCTTCTCACAGCTCTTGGCACCGCGTCAAGGTTGGAAAATATTCTGTGATTGTGTACTTCCTGGTAGTAGGGTATCGTGGGATAAACCTGGCCAATTTACCTGGCCACCCACGCAGAAAGAACGGCCTTATGTATGTACATACTAGGTACATACAGTACATAATGTACTTTGCTTCAGTTCTGCTACGATGCCATTAACGTTCAAATGCTTGGAAGAGAATAATCATGTGGATACCAGAGTCACCAGATTTATGATCCCACTCGGAGCAACCATGTACAGTAGTACATATACGTTTAGTGTGCAGTGTGCACGCAGTAATGCACATACATACCATACCACACCACATGTAGTACGTTTTGCGCAGGGGTACGATAGTAAGAAAAAGTAGCAGTAGCTGGGACTGGAAATTGTATCTCTTAATATAGAAATATGGATGGCACAGCACTGTATGAGGCAGTGGCGGCTTTGTACATCGCGCAGTCCATTGGCCGAGTGTTGAACATGGGTGAAGTGATTCTGATCAGCCTTTCCGCCACCTTAGCAAGCATCGGAGCTGCTGGAATTCCCCAGGTACCTTTACTGACCCATCCGCCCTCCGAAATATCGCAGTTGTACTCTTTCGGCCAAAAGTGACGTATGCAAAGGCACATGGACAATAGCGTTCCTTTTTAGGCAGGGCTTGTAACAATGGTGATGGTGTTGATAGCAGTCGGTCTTCCTCCTCGTATGTACACTCTCATTGTGCCAGTGGATTGGTTTCTGTAAGCATTGCTATCGCATATCATTGTATGTTCAATTAGGTTTCGTATCTAAAATTGTTCCAACATAATAAGTATCATAATGGGACTTTGTGAACAAAAGAGGCAATCACTGGCTCCTGTTCAACCCAATTTATTTGCTTTGCAAAAAACCAATCTATTGATATTGGATTTACGTTTTTATTTTTTAGAATTTACGTACGTATTTTTGATATTGTGCTGTTGTCGTTATGTTGCGCAGTGACCGTATCCGAACCATGATCAATGTGCACGGTGACAGTTTGGGCACCGGCATCGTTCAACATCTGTGCAGGCATCAGTTGCGAGCGACAAATGAGGAGGAGGAGGAGAAAAAGGCGGAAGACGACAGTCACATCGGTGAAGGACGTTCCATATATCCAGAGATGATAAACATGAAACCACCCACAGCACCCACCACCTGACAGAGTGCTTCTACACCAACTGTCAGAATTATCAGACTGAATATTATTTGATAGACGAATATTAATTGGTGTATTACTGGCGGAGATACGGGTTGGTCTCGCATTGAAAATGAACGACAGGTACTATCACGATCAATATGGGTACCAAAATCATGCTAATGTACTTTTATTGTGGCACATAACTGCGATGGTAGTCTGTCTGTACGTACAATACACTGTAATCTTGGATCGAGTGCTGAAAATAATTACAAGCAAATTGCATCTTGTCTAACTTTGTCCATATTCGTCACCATTCAATCAAACTGACCGCCAGAAGATGTGGGCTGAAGTGTGTCTGTGGAAAAGGGGCCATGTTTGATGATTGTGGAATGCCTCCATCCATGCTCTTTTACAAAGTGACGTGCGTACAAATGTTCAAATGCTTGGAAGACAATAATCATGTGGATACCAGAGTCACCAGATTTATGATCCCACTCGGAGCAACCATGTACTTTTATTGTGGCACATAACTGCGATGGTAGTCTGTCTGTACGTACAATACACTGTAATCTTGGATCGAGTGCTGAAAATAATTACAAGCAAATTGCATCTTGTCTAACTTTGTCCATATTCGTCACCATTCAATCAAACTGACCGCCAGAAGATGTGGGCTGAAGTGTGTCTGTGGAAAAGGGGCCATGTTTGATGATTGTGGAATGCCTCCATCCATGCTCTTTTACAAAGTGACGTGCGTACAAATATTGTAAAAAGTGTTCAAATTTCGAGAGGTCAAGACTCTCTCTTGAAGCTCATGCTCGACCGACACTCTTCAGAACACTGATGTCTGACAGAGCCACGTGTCTTGTATAGGTATGTGCATTGCATATGTATGCATACCTATGTTTGTACATTAACATACCACTTCTTTGCCGACGACTTCTATTCTGTCTTACTAGAGTACGGTATGTGTGTGTATACGTAATACTACATGACCTATCCATCCTTACCTGCGTGCGTGCGACTACGTTAAATCTAGAAGGCGTCTGATCTCTGATGTGGCAATTACTCATACACGAGCCACCGATAATAAAGTGTGATGATCGTCACGTTCAACATGCTTCTCGTGTTTTCGGCACTGCTCATCATGACTGGCGCCTACGCGACGGCGCACGCAGCTTCTTGGTATGTGAAGAACGTTCCTCCTCCTCCACAAATACTACGCCCAGAAGAATTTGTACGGTCTCAGCGCCTGTACAGCAAAGGTCGCACTCTGACTTCTGCGGGCGCCAGTAGACACAGTGGCAAAAGCGTAAGAGCAGATGCAGAAGAGATTGTCAAACGCAGCGTCAAGCTCGTCTTCGTGGTAAAGATACGATGTCACAGTACGTATAGTACATAATGTATGTAAATAAAATGTCGTATGTATGTGCATTATTGCACACGCAAGGCTTTGCATGGTGCATGCATACTCTGTACGGACTTCTGTATGTATTGTACGTACACTGCAGTCTGCATTTACTATTATGCTTTTTGCAGGCGTTTCGACATGGTAATCAAAATCCATCCGACTTTCTTCCGGGGGACGTCAATCGAGACAGATGGGGACAAGAAGGAAAATTGCAGCTAAATACCGTACGTGTACGGACTTCGACAATAGCCACCTTTTTGCACCTTTCCTACATATGCCCCTTGCCTGCAACTGTGAGTCGCTTTTTTAGTTCGGAAAACGACAAGCTTACTCATTGGGAAAGGCTCTTCGAAAAAGATACCGTTCTCTCTTGCCAGATCATTTCTATTCGGAAGATGTATGCAAACTTTGTATCCAATAGGTCCAATCTAGTCTACCAATTATGTATGCGAGTTTGTATCCAATCTAATTTACCAATTAGTAAAATAATGCTGTTTGTCTGTTTGTTTACCAGCGTATCCGGTGTTGCTTGTAGTTGATAGCGGTGAGTGGGAGTGACGCGCCGGCTCAAATGACGATGCAGCTGTTCCTCAGCGGCTTGTACCCGCCCGTCGGTCGCTCAGTATGGAGTCCCAGCATGCCTTGGCAGCCGCTGCCGTTCAATATCGACGATCCTGTAAGCGGTGACAAGCTGAAAGCACTGAAAATTACGTACTAACACCATTTTCCGATTAGGTTATGTACTGTTTATGTGTAGTACCTGCTAACCTATGCATGATAATATGTTCGGTAGCCTACACATACTACGTACTGTACGTAGATGTTGCACATGTCAAATGTAGCCGGTTGTGTGTCATCCTCTGAGGCTTGGGCGCCCATCGCCATTGACGGATTGCCATCGCTTAGGCATTGGCTTCTAAAAGATTCGGTACGCACACTCCAGTCCAAAATTACGCCGATGCCCGCACGTACTGTACTGTACATTGGTGTACTGTACACCTGGTACGGTTTGTACAACTTTGAACTAATGGCAACATGACCGCTGGATTTTATATATTTTTCAGGATGTGATACGATATGCCGCTATGAATACGGGATGGAACATGACGCTTAGTTCCATGGCTGCAGTTGGAGACAACATACGAAACTTAGTACGACATGACCTGCTTGTTACATATGTAGTCTAATCTGTTTAGAAACTCTACCAACCACGTAACGTGCCGTTCACACAGTAACCATTGATTTTCAGGAGATTCTGAATTATCCGCTGCCAAAGTGGCTGGATGCACCTCCGAGTCTGCTCGGGTTCAATCGCAGCACTTTGATGAGAAAGATGAAGGAATTCCAGGAGGCCAGACAAATCGCCTGCGCTAATCATCCACCTTGTCGACAAATCACTGCAGGTTCCTCCTTCACCATCCTTACGTACTAGTGCAGTGTAGTATACATGTATGCAGTACCTGATACACGTACGTAACGTTACTACGTAGTAGTACCAGATCAGCATATCTGCAACGCGTGCGCATTTGCATTGCCATATTTTTTGGCTTCAAAGAACTTCTCTGCGAAGAGAATACTTAGTACTTTATGTACATACTGTACCTATGTACATGTACCTACCAGACACTATAGTGGTTTTCTAAGGCTATTGGCTCCATGATCTTGCAAGTCGCTTGGTGGACAAAAGAGATGGCAGAAATAAAAACTTGAAAATGGTTGCATACGCTACGGTAAGCTTTCTTTTGTTCGTGCAGTATGTACCTATATTTACATAATAATAGCACATTTTCTGGATAGGTCTCAAACATTGTACTTGTTGCTCAGCTACCTACGTACCAATGCACATGCCATGAATTTCGTTGCAGCAGAGCGAAGTAATTTTGTCTCTGATGAAACTGTTGCATCTGGATTACGAGCGCGTGCCGCCGTCTGCAGGCTTCATCCTGGAATATCGCCAACTTCCGCGTCCTTCCGTTCGCATTCTCTACCACGCGCCTTCGGGCCAAATGCCCGACGTCCGATTCATTCGAGTAGCCGTGAAACGCAGAGCAGATATCGGAACCGGACTGCGCTGTCGAAGCAGGGACGAATGGTGTCCGCTGGAACAGTTCCTGGAGCAAATTCAGCCCAGCTTGATCGCTGATTGGCGAAAAGCCTGTCGAATGGACACGACCAGCAGAGATGCATCTATTGACTGCAGCACTTCCTTTTCATCTCCAGCAGGGCGTAATACTCAAGCACAAACACGTACGAGTACTGTATGTATGTATGTATGTATGTATGTATGTATGTATGTATGTATGTATGTATGTATGTATGTATGTATGTATGTATGTATGTATGTATGTATGTATGTATGTATGTATGTATGTATGTATGTATGTATATGTATGTATATGTATGTATGTTAGCTATGGACAGAGGGTTAGGCTTAGGCTTAGCCATGGACATGATATGGACATAGGTTGAGGCTTAGGCTTAGGCTTAGCTATGAACATAGGCTTTAACAATGGACATAGGCTTAGGCTTAGGCTTAGCTATGGACATAGGCTGAGGCTTAGCTATGGGCATAGGCTTAGGCTTAGGCTTAGCTATGGACATAGGCTTAGGCTTAGCTATGGACATAGGCTTAGGCTTAGGCTTAGCAATGGACATAGGCTTAGGCTTAGGCTAAGCTATGAACATAGGCTTTAACAATGGACATAGGCTTAGGCTTAGGCTTAGCTATGGATATAGGCTTAGGCTTAGCTATGGACATTGGCATAGGCTTAGGCTTAGCTATGGACATAGGCTTAGGCTTAGCTATGGACATAGGCTTAGGCTTAGGCTTAGCAATGGACATAGGCTTAGGCTTAGGCTTAGCTATTGACATAGGCTTAGGCTTAGGCTTAGCTATGGACATAGGCTTAGGCTTAGGCTTAGCTATGGGCATAGTCTTAGGCTTAGCTATGGACATAGGCTTAGGCTTAGGCTTAGCAATGGACATAGGCTTAGGCTTAGCTATGGACATAGGCTTAGGCTTAAGCTTAACAATGGACATAGGCTAGGCTTAGGCTTAGCTATGAACATAGGCTTTAACAATGGACATAGGCTTAGGCTTAGGCTTAGCTATGGACATAGGCTGAGGCTTAGCTATGGGCATAGGCTTAGGCTTAGGCTTAGCTATGGACATAGGCTTAGGCTTAGCTATGGACATAGGCTTAGGCTTAGGCTTAGCAATGGACATAGGCTAGGCTTAGGCTTAGCTATGAACATAGGCTTTAACAATGGACATAGGCTTAGGCTTAGGCTTAGCTATGGACATAGGCTGAGGCTTAGCTATGGGCATAGGCTTAGGCTTAGCTATGGACATAGGCTTAGGCTTAGCTATGGACATAGGCTTAGGCTTAGGCTTAGCAATGGACATAGGCTAGGCTTAGGCTTAGCTATGAACATAGGCTTTAACAATGGACATAGGCTTAGGCTTAGGCTTAGCTATGGACATAGGCTTAGGCTTAGCTATGGACATTGGCATAGGCTTAGGCTTAGCTATGGACATAGGTTTAGGCTTAGCTATGGACATAGGCTTAGGCTTAGGCTTAGCAATGGACATAGGCTTAGGCTTAGCTATTGACATAGGCTTAGGCTTAGGCTTAGCTATGGACATAGGCTTAGGCTTAGGCTTAGCTATGGGCATAGTCTTAGGCTAAGCTATGGACATAGGCTTAGGCTTAGCTATGAACATAGGCTTTGGCTTAGGCTTAGGCTTAGGCTTAGCTATGGACATAGGCTTAGGCTTAGCTATGGACATAGGCTTAGGCTTAGGCTTAACTATGGGCATAGTCTTAGGCTTAGCTATGGACATAGGCTTAGGCTTAGCTATGAACATAGGCTTAGGCTTAGGCTTAGCAATGGACATTGGCTTAGGCTTAGGCTTAGCTATTGACATAGGCTTAGGCTTAGGCTTAGCTATGGACATAGGCTTAGGCTTAGACTTAGCTATGGGCATAGTCTTAGGCTTAGCTATGGACATAGGCTTAGGCTTAGGCTTAGCAATGGACATAGGCTTAGGCTTAGGCTTAACTATGGGCATAGTCTTAGGCTTAGCTATGGACATAGGCTTAGGCTTAGGCTTAGCTATGGACATAGGCTTAGGCTTAGGCTTAACTATGGGCATAGTCTTAGGCTTAGCTATGGACATAGGCTTAGGCTTAGCTATGGACATAGGCTTAGGCTTAGGCTTAGCAATGGACATAGGCTTAGGCTTAGGCTTAGCTATTGACATAGGCTTAGGCTTAGGCTTAGCTATGGACATAGGCTTAGGCTTAGGCTTAGCTATGGGCATAGTCTTAGGCTTAGCTATGGACATAGGCTTAGGCTTAGGCTTAGCAATGGACATAGGCTTAGGCTTAGGCTTAACTATGGGCATAGTCTTAGGCTTAGCTATGGACATAGGCTTAGGCTTAGGCTTAGCTATGGACATAGGCTTAGGCTTAGGCTTAACTATGGGCATAGTCTTAGGCTTAGCTATGGACATAGGCTTAGGCTTAGGCTTAGCTATGGACATAGGCTTAGGCTTAGGCTTAACTATGGGCATAGTCTTAGGCTTAGCTATGGACATAGGCTTAGGCTTAGGCTTAGCTATGGACATAGGCTTAGGCTTAACTATGGGCATAGTCTTAGGCTTAGCTATGGACATAGGCTTAGGCTTAGCTATGGACATAGGCTTAGGCTTAGGCTTAGCAATGGACATAGCTTAGGCTTAGGCTTAGCTATTGACATAGGCTTAGGCTTAGGCTTAGCTATGGACATAGGCTTAGGCTTAGGCTTAACTATGGGCATAGTCTTAGGCTTAGCTATGGACATAGGCTTAGGCTTAGCTATGGACATAGGCTTAGGCTTAGGCTTAGCAATGGACATACACTTAGGCTTAGGCTTAGCTATGGACATAGGCTTAGGCTTAGGCTTAGCTATGGACATAGGCTTAGGCTTAGGCTTAACTATGGGCATAGTCTTAGGCTTAGCTATGGACATAGGCTTAGGCTTAGGCTTAGCTATGGACATAGGCTTAGGCTTAGGCTTAACTATGGGCATAGTCTTAGGCTTAGCTATGGACATAGGCTTAGGCTTAGCTATGGACATAGGCTTAGGCTTAGGCTTAGCAATGGACATAGCTTAGGCTTAGGCTTAGCTATTGACATAGGCTTAGGCTTAGGCTTAGCTATGGACATAGGCTTAGGCTTAGGCTTAACTATGGGCATAGTCTTAGGCTTAGCTATGGACATAGGCTTAGGCTTAGCTATGGACATAGGCTTAGGCTTAGGCTTAGCAATGGACATACGCTTAGGCTGAGGCTTAGCTATTGACATAGGCTTAGGCTTAGGCTTAGCTATGGACATAGGCTTAGGCTTAGGCTTAGCTATGGGCATAGTCTTAGGCTTAGCTATGGACATAGGCTTAGGCTTAGGCTTAGCAATGGACATAGGCTTAGGCTTAGCTATGGACATAGGCTTAGGCTTAAGCTTAACAATGGACATAGGCTAGGCTTAGGCTTAGCTATGAACATAGGCTTTAACAATGGACATAGGCTTAGGCTTAGGCTTAGCTATGGACATAGGCTGAGGCTTAGCTATGGGCATAGGCTTAGGCTTAGGCTTAGCTATGGACATAGGCTTAGGCTTAGCTATGGACATAGGCTTAGGCTTAGGCTTAGCAATGGACATAGGCTAGGCTTAGGCTTAGCTATGAACATAGGCTTTAACAATGGACATAGGCTTAGGCTTAGGCTTAGCTATGGACATAGGCTTAGGCTTAGCTATGGACATTGGCATAGGCTTAGGCTTAGCTATGGACATAGGCTTACAGTACGAATCTCCACTAACTAGCACCACACTAAAAATATCTCAGGATCTAGCCAACGTAGCGCAAAGCGGTTAAAAATCTCTCGATAAGTTTCAGCGGGATTGAAAATAAAAAAAACCGCATGCGTCTACGTGCCCTCTGTGTCGAGAAATCGCCAAATTCCTTAAGGTCTCAATGCCCTGTTTTTCTGAGCATGGACTCCTGTACTACTAGTGAAGTATCTGGTGATATCTAATTCCAGCTGTTTTCACTTCCTGACACCATACAATCATCCGTCTGCTTGTTTTCCGTTCGCTGTTTCCGCTCCAGTCGCGCTCTCTGCGCTCGTCTTCGTACTATGCAGGGACAACTGTCTATGCATGGACTTCTGGATAAATTTAGTCCAGGCTCTCCTGAGCCAACGAAAGCGAGTTGAGAGGAGATCAAGATATCGATCGAAAGCTTGTTACACGATCTCTTTGACGAGCCATAGAGCGCCTCTTGAAACGGCCTCTCCGTGGCGCTATTCTTGATTGAAACGATAACTTTTTCAAACACGTTCTTCTTGGATAACTTTGCGTAGAGGCAACGTAGAGAGGCGCCGCAGGTACCGATCGATTCCTCTCGTCAAGACGCGTTGAATGGTGTGCCGCATGTTGAAAAATACCCAGTGGTTCCTTCGGAACACCCAAATCGCGTGGTTTTTGGGGCGTTCTTCGGCGTGTCGTACTGCGCCGAATACAAGAGCTTTGGCGCTGCCGTTTGGTGTACGTGTAGAGGAAGGGTTGTTCTATATTTACATGATAAGTGATCACTTTTATCTTGCACATAACGGCTACGAGGAAGCCTCAAATTTGGCTCCGAAACAGGGCATTGAGACCTTAAGTACTGAAAATATACTAAAATGGTACACTTTTTTCGATTATTCCACATAATTGAACAATGCCGCAAAAACTTTTTCATTAAAAGTAGCCTATCCTATGTAAAATTTGGTGTAGATTTCAAAAATAGTATCGGTGTTTTAAAAAAAGTTAACCCATAGTATATAATTTTGCAAAATTTGTATATTTTTGACAATTTTTGGGTAGGGGTTAAATTTTTTGGATCAACGATACTATTATTGAAATCTACGCCAAATTTTACATAGGATAGGCTAGTTTTAATGAAAAAATTTTTGCGGCTTGTTCATTTATGTTGAATAATCGACAAAAAGTGTACATTTTTAGTACTTAAGGAATTTGGCGATTTCTCGACACAGAGGGCACGTAGACGCATGCGGTTTTTTTTTATTTTCAATCCCGCTGAAACTTATCGAGAGATTTTTAACCGCTTTGCGCTACGTTGGCTAGATCCTGAGATATTTTTAGTGTGGTGCTAGTTAGTGGAGATTCGTACTGTAGGCTTAGCTATGGACATAGGCTTAGGCTTAGGCTTAGCAATGGACATAGGCTTAGGCTTAGGCTTAGCTATTGACATAGGCTTAGGCTTAGGCTTAGCTATGGACATAGGCTTAGGCTTTGGCTTAGCTATGGGCATAGTCTTAGGCTTAGCTATGGACATAGGCTTAGGCTTAGCTATGAACATAGGCTTAGGCTTAGGCTTAGGCTTAGGCTTAGGCTTAGCTATGGACATAGGCTTAGGCTTAGCTATGGACATAGGCTTAGGCTTAGGCTTAACTATGGGCATAGTCTTAGGCTTAGCTATGGACATAGGCTTTGGCTTAGCTATGAACATAGGCTTAGGCTTAGGCTTAGGCTTAGCTATGGACATAGGCTTAGGCTTAGCTATGGACATAGGCTTAGGCTTAGCTATGGACATAGGCTTATGCTTAGGCTTAGCTATGGACATAGGCTTAGGCTTAGGCTTAGCTGTGGACATAGTTTTTGCAACAAGTACATGGGATCCAAAAATATTGACCTGTGTGTTCATTTCGTATACCAGGAGTAATAAAAAGGGTACTACTCCTGATACACCCTGATCGGCTTATAACGTTTTGGTAAAGCTATGATGTGACCGTAGATGGTGAAACACTTTATCCACAACGTTTCGCTCCACAATACTTGGAGCCTCATCAGGTGGTAAAGTTAGAACGCATCATAGCGATCATAGCTTTACCATGAGTAATACAGGCCAGCAAGAATCATTTCGAAGCTTCATTATAACGTTTTGATGTGTTTTTTATATTTACAGAATTGGATCAGTCGATTCGTCGTCGAGTTCAGCAGAGAAACAGGCGATTGAATCAGAGCAAGCAAGAAGGAACTGCAAGAAGAAAGGGTGGCGGCTTGAATTGCGCATTGGAGACGAACGCTTCAAAAGCAGCTGATTGCGCTGCCTGGGCCAAGTACAACTATTGCGAAGAAGTATTGCCGGTCAAATACTTGTTCTGCCGATTCACCTGTCTATGCACCGCTGCCGTGTGAACATTGCGAACTTATGTATATACAAACTAGGATCGAATTCCGCCACGACTAGCATTGTTGTGTCCTCTAAAGCTACGTGCTTTTACGTACATTACTTACATGACACTTTAGCAATTTGTACATAGTTATGCATATAATAACACACGTACAATTGCATGCTTTACGTACGCAGTACGTATACGTTTGAGTACACTTACACAAGGCACAGTAAGCATTACATTGCTCAGGGCACGGCTGGTATATAATTTGTAGGCCTACATCTGCTTTAGAGCTGTTGAACGTATCACACTTCAACTACGTGCACGATTGGGCCAGATGAGTCAGAAATGGGTGTCATCAAGGGTCCGTTGCGCAAATTGCTCATGTGCCAAACTGTGGCAACATCCTCGCTGTCTCTTTGTATCCTTGCAGCATGTCCACGTCCAGTATCTGCTACTGTTGATGTCGCTTTATCCTGGGACATTTCTACGTCGTCGTCGTCGTCGTCGTCGTCTGCGTCTTGCAGAGAGTCACCACAAATAACCCGCTTGAAGCTGCGCCGGTATTGACTGCTCATGATGCAATAGAGCAGGAAGTTGACAGAACCGTAGAGAGCCGTCAGCATTTCGAAGAAATCTCCCAGCGGCAGGTAGTAAAAATCGAGGAATTCAGAGCCCATCAAGGCGGAGAGTGCACTCATAATGCCCTGCGGCAGTTCTACGAGAACGAAGATCAGTACGATCACGATGAGGAAACGAGAGGTGGTGAGTTCCTCAGGAGCAGATGGAGTTCTGTGAAGATGACGAAGTATGAGCAGGAGACTAAGCACTGCGAGCAGAAAGCAGGGAATGATTTTGCATCCGATGCCGAAGAACCAGAAGTTGTAAGCCATGAGAAGCGGAGCGTCTTTGCGATAGGCCAACACGTAGAGAAAGGCTCATTCACATCGGAGAAAAATGCGTACGCCGAGCGTGCTCTGACACATACGCCGAGCGAGCGTGCACAGCATGCCTGACGATCGCCGAGCGTACGCCCAGCGTGGCCGTGACAGTCTGTGCCTTTGCTTTGCACGGTCACCGCCTGCAAATTTACACGCTGAACGTACCTGTGTATACGTGAGCATACTGCATTCCCAGCATGTCTCCGATGTGAATGGGCCATAAGTTGGTCGAGAGGAGAAGGCCGGACAGTGCGTGAGCAGATTGATCTGCTTGATCTCCGAGTTGAAGAAGAAGGATAGGCAGGATAGTGGTGTCAACAGATACACCCACAACACGGCCATCTTCGCCTGTTTCAGCTAAGTGGTTGGTCCACCCAGAGTCTGCACTAAATGGGCAGAATTAGTGATATTGATATTGCTTGATATTGAGCACTTTTGAGAATGAAGCGGTAAAACATATCTTTAGTGGCATGTACGTACATAGTACATACCATACAGTTGACAAGGTGGTAACTGGTAGAACATGCCCTGGCAGTTATCATATGAAAGATTTTGAGAATGAGAAGCCTCGTTTTGTCTACCAACTGTGTTTTTCTACCGAAAGATTTTTTACTGCGTATGTACATTTCCCTGACTACCCGAATGGCCCAGGTGGACTCGTTTGGACCAACCACAGTAGTTGTTGTTGCTGCTGCTGCCGAGACTGCTTGCATAGTAGCGAAAGAGCGCCAGTAATGTGGTGTGCACCAGTGAGATAGTGTGAAAGATGAGATTGCAATTGACATTGATGAGTAGGGCGAACAGCCAATACCAACTTTTAAAGTGAAAGGCGCATGGGCCATCCAGAAAGAATGTATAGACAGTGTAGTAGAGAAACCCCAGCAGAAGCAACAGCTAAACGCCAGGGCCCTATACAGAGGCACGTCATGGCATGGGGCAAAACAAAATACGTACGTTGCATGTACGTACTTTGAGGTTTTAGCGGTTCAAAGCATGATGGGCGTGTTATCTAATTAAGCACATACTGTAAAGCTTCGTGTATAACCCCCGGGGGGATAAAAATCGTAGTCGCCGTTTCGAGGGGGGTTATACACGAGGGGGGTTATACAAGAGACCAAGCAAAATGTGCAGAATCATCACCAACATGCTTATTTTGCTTTATTTGCGCGTTTACGCGTTTTAAAAATTTTGGTTAGAGGGGGGGGGGGATAAAAATCGTTAGTCACCAAATAGGGGGGTTATACACGAGGGGGTTATATTCGAAGGGGGGTTATACACGAAGCTTTACAGCAACTAGGCTCAGGCTCAGGCTCATGCGCACAAAAGGCTTTGGCGTAGGCTTATCTAGGCTTGAGCTGGGTCTAAGCAAGATACTAGAGGTACCTTTTTTCGCATCAACCTGTGGGTGTGCCTCAATATAGGCCCTGGATGAGCCGGAGCCAAACCAGACAGTAGGAGATTGGTCACATTTTGACGCATGGAACTCTCGCTGAGAACAATCAGATTGAGGATGTTCGATAAGATACCGAAAAGACAAATACCCAGCACTAGCGTACTGTGTACTTTGCCGTACTCGTAAATAAAGGCTAGATAAAGTGCAGTGAAATTTGCCATAAGCCTCCTCGCTTTATGGCTTCGTCATTGGATCGACCCACAAACGAAACATACTGGTGGCTATGGTAATATATTTGTCGCCGCAGCGGAAGAATAGGATGCAAATTGTGAAGATGTCGTGACGGAATGGATGATAAGGCCTAACTAAAAAATATGGAGTATAGACGTCGACACTTAGAAAAAGCTATTCGAATCAATCAGATCGGATTCAGAGGGTGACCTTCATTCTTCATAGGCTACTTTTCAGAAAACTTCTGCAATTCCAATAGTTGCCTGTAACGTAAAAAACAGATTGAAAACAACAATAGGGTGAGGGTCAGGCACTGGGGCGACGAAACTGCTTATTTTCCTAATGAAAGTTGCTCAGCTCTCTTGCACTTTTATTCATTTATGCCTCTTCGACCATGGAAAACGAACGAAGCACTTCTTGGAAGCACGAAAGGATCCCACGAGATTTGAAACCGCTGCTAGGATTTTTACATCATTCCGACTGAACCAAAATTGGAAATGGAACCTTCGTGCATACGTAAAGCAGCGCAACAGATACAGCACGTGCCAAAATAAAGTACATAAAAAATACAGTCAAGCTGCTTGAAACTAATCATCCTTTCCCATCCTTTCCCATCCGTGAGGCCTATCCCATACTGTGCTTCAGAAAAGATAAGTAAATATATGAATAGCTGATAGTACACGATGGTCGGGTGGTGTGTATGTACTGTTTGTATGTACATTTTCAGTGAAATACCCGATCGGGATTATGTAGGTAGTAAGTAACCTTGCTAAACTATATAGACACAACATACTATACGTATGTACGTACAGTAACAGTAAGCAAACATACTTTAAAAAGTACAGAAATAACTAACACATGCAATAGTACAGATGATAGATAAGTACGCGCATGGCGCGAATTATTGTCAGTCAAACTCCAACTCGATGGCACTTTCCAACAATGCATACAAGTGCAATGACAATGGCTACAAGTACCACCACCGATACCAGCATTATTATTCCGAATATGATCAGAACTCTCTTCTTCTGAAACAAAAACAAAATTCTCCTTTCAATTTTTGATCGAGGCTACAAGTACTGTACAACTATTTGTTATCAAACCATTTAACTCCTCTGTCTGCCGTGATTCATTCCGGGTGTTTGTACGGTCAGTATTGCGACCGTTTGTGACGAAAAGACAAAAACGACGCCAGCTTTCCGGGCGAAAAACGGCCACAAAACGGCCGTCGGACGTCTGTCATACACCCAAAGAATCGCGGAGGACAGGATAAAATAAGTTAAAAATTGGCGACTCGACTGGCTTACCCTATCGACCGGATTTGTTGTACCGGTAGAGGCGTAACTGATTTGTCCCAATTCTCCAGCCATCATCACATGATTACTGTGATCTTCTTCGTACTGTACCGGCGATTTCTTCGCCATGGCTTTGGAGGAAACTCAAGACGTCTCTAGCCTTATTGTAGAACACAGAAATAATTTTTATTTAGGCCTACAGTATTATTGTCAATGAAGTTGTAGCTAAAATTTTCGTGCTGGTATAAAATTTTTATTGTTTTAAGTACGTACGTACTAAGGACGCATTAGTCATAATTACCCAGGATAAAGAAGTGAAGAGTACTAGAGCAGCCAAAAACCAAATGAGCAACCTGTCCTGTACAGAGTACAAGCAAGCCCTGTCAAGTCACGTCAAACACGTACGTAAACCATCTGACTGGAATAATAAGCTGTAAAGGGCTTTTGCAATGATAAGAATCCACATTGTCAACACAAGCACCGCTTTGCTCGATGCGATATGTGTTGTGTGGGTGCGCAATGTTTGCCTTTAGCGTTTGCCGCACACTATAGGTATCACGTACCCTATACGAATGCGGACAGACACATACAATGTATGTAGGGTATGTAGCAACAGCAAGTATCCATGTAACACACCTTATGGCATGTATGCAGCGATGCTGTCACCTTTAATCTCATGACTCGAATGGGCGATGACTTTCTTCTGCTCGTCATGCTCATGCTTGACTAACTCAATCGAATCCACCACACTTCAATTCCACTGTCATGCTGTTGTAGTGTTGTCTGTTCTGTGTGTATCCTTGCGGTAAAGCATCATGTGCTTGCATTATTGTGTACCGGCAGTTAGAGCTGTGTAGAAACAAGAAAAATAAAAAATCAAATCAATATGGGGTCATGTGTAACATTTTTGGCCGTTTTGTGATTTTTTAGGCAAGTTTCCTTGGGATCAAAGTTTGCTATAACATCTGTGACACACGCGGGAAAATACTAAGTACTAGGGCACAATATTCATATTTTGCACCCTGAAGTTTCAACCAGGATAAAGAGATGAATCAACTCAGGGGCAATTTGTTTTGACCACCGGATTTTGAGGATGACGAGGAGACCGGATATCTGATGAGAGACAAAAGGAAAAACATGCCCCAAAATGACGCAAGCCGGATAATGTTGACATGACGGATGTGCACTGCACGCACAGTGCACGCACACTACTACGTACATACTGTACATGCAGTAGGTCAGGTCACTCAGTTCAGTATACGAACGCGAGTGCAGTAATGCACGTGTACGTTACTGCAGTGTTTAGGTACTAGGTAAGGTACGTACGTTACGTACAGTACATACGTACATACTACATAGGTAAGGTACATAGCACGTGCAATAGGTACTACGTGTACATCAACATTGTTACCGTATTAGCCTTCGAATAGTGACATTTGATTTAGGCTTCTGTGACTCTGCATCTTGCAAGCCATAAGCATTTTGCAAACAAAAGGAAACAATTAGCGCCATCTGGATATAAGTTTTGGCTGTGGCGTCATTACATAGGTACAGAAACATGCAATATCCTGCATGCGACATGACCCCCTTCCCTTTTCGTCTCACCAATTTGTAATTTTGTTTGCCATATTTTAGTTTATTAGCTGCTTTGTGAAGCAGTCTCTCTTAGCATTTTATTGCTGTGACGCTGCGCTAGTAAACGGTGCTCCCCGTTGTGTAAATACGAGTGTACAGTACGTATGCACGTATGTACAGCGATATGTACTTTGGGTACGTTCGTTGGCAGTCGCAGTTAAAACTTATGAAGATGGAAAACAACGCAAAGCATAGGCTGTATTGAAGATACAGTATCCAACGTCAACACCACCAACGTTGCATGGCTTTTGTATGACTGTATGAGTCTTGCCGGTTGCTGTTGAGCAAACAGCTTAGGCGCCTCAGAGGCGAATCGAAAGGTTAGCATACAGGCATACCAAAAGTAGAAGCAAGCAACATATTTTATGTGTACACTACACACACAGTCAACCTAGTCTTTAATGGCTGCACTCAAGAGTAGGATACTGTACTGTATAGGGTACTGTGGGGTAAACCCGGACACGGGAGTAAACCCGGACACCTAGGATATCTCAGCAACCATTACGACCGATTGAGACAAGTATTCTACCAATCGATTCCTTGAACTCTCCTCATCATTCAAATGAGCTACCATCTTCATCATTTGATGAAGCGGCAAGTTCAGAAAGGCTTAGGCGTCCGGGTTTACCCCGTGTCCGGGTTTACCCCACAGTACCCTATAACATGCATGAGCGGCGTCTGCTCTACGTGTACATTTACCGCTGTCATTGTCGTTTGTCTTGTCATCCCGTACCACGGACGACGCATGACACAAAAGATGGGAAGAAGAAGAAGAAGAAGGAGTGGCGATTTTGCTGCGCTCTCCACTGCTGAGTGCTGATTGGCTAACGAGAAAACGGTCCGACAAAACACACACGGAGAGAAGAGGGCAGATGCATCGAGCATGGACCCGTCTCTATTCCTTATGCACACATGCGTTCGTACACATATTGTTACTGTAGCAAAACAAACGCGTTGGGATTGTCGTTCATCCCAACCCAATACTTACGGGGTCGACGTCTTACCCATCATCACGCTGACAGTCACAAGCTCGAGCTTCAGTTTGTGTCACCGTTCTTTGCACATAGTTTGACACACTACCTAGCTGTCGTAAGCAAACTTCGCAGCCTTCCCTCCAGCATTCATTGTGTCATTTTGTGTAGCTCAAAGGAATACGGTAGTCCGGTATACTTCAGATCCGGTGGCTTTCGTTCAGTGGTGGAAAAAAGCAAGGATCAGCAAAAGGTAATGCCGACATAATGTTATCTCAATCTACTGTTGCAGTGAATAACAGAAGTATGTACGTAGTGTACATGTTGGACTGACATCCTTATCTTATCATCTCTTTGGCCGTGGGCTAATGTCTAATGAACAACATGGCACAGAGGGAGGGAAGGGGAGGGGTTAGGTATATGTAGTTGGAGAGATATGGCGAGGCGACCATTTCATCCATTTAGCAGAGCGCACCGTTTGAAAGAGATAGTGGCCGGCCGCTACAGCTGTTGCTTGTACACAGCTCCTGATATCAGGCCTGTACCCTAAGTATATGTATGTACTGTACTGTACTGTACAGTCGTACCGTGACCATCAAGCCATTCGTCTAGTAAACGAGGTCGATTAAACCACGGATATTTTGCAAAATTACTAAAGCTCGCGGTGCAGAAAACAAAAAATGCAATACTTAGTGATTCTCAATCAGGAATAACGTATGAAGAGAGTACTTTGTTTAATAATGTTGACTCTTTTCGTTTTCTTTCGTTTTTCGTTTTCTTTCGTCAACATTATTAAACAAAGTACTCATTTCATAGGTTATTCCTGATTGAGAATCACTAAGTATTGCATTTTTTGTTTTCTGCACCGCGAGCTTTAGTAATTTTGCAAAATATCCGTGGTTTAATCGACCTCGTTTACTAGACGAATGGCTACTGGGTTTTATGCCTGCATTTTGTTGTCAGAGGTCAATCAATGGTGCGAACTCCGGGCAAATTTCGCGCGTAACGCAGAGTGCGGCTATCGAGTGTCCATTCCGTCGTAATACTGTACGTGTACATACATACAGTATGTACTTGGGTGTCGCAAGGGGTCGGCGTTGCTAGCGCATGTGTAATCGTACGTACATACGTACAGTACCGTATGTAATCTGTAAGTAATCGTTTTGCGTATGTATTCATAGTATACACGTATGTACCTTTCGATGTTTTTTCATCAGGTTACGTATGTAAAACCGTGTACAAACAATAGGCTATGGATGGTCAGAGCAACACCATCGTATACGTATGCTCTTTACTGTACTGTACATGCATACCGTTCTGGTTCTAATTGAGGCGCGAGTTTGGGTACTGTCCTATAGCTGTACATACGTGTATACCAGGTAGGTACCATAGGTGTACTCCTGTGTTCCATCTCATATCCCTGTGTACTATTTCAGGGTAAAACCGGGTGCGACAGGATACCAACACCACGTACAGAATGGAAGCGCAGGCGATGATATCCGCAGCTGCATCTCCATCATCCGATGGTGCGGTAGCCTGGAGTACTCTCCCTCCTCCTCCTCCTCCTCCAACCTCCAGCCTGGAACATCAGCACAGCTTCTTCTCCTCCGCTCCTCCTTCCTCGACAACCACGTTTCATCCAGCCGCCAGCCATCTGATGGCCAGTCTCCATCTCCAGCAGATGACACCTGAACCATCGATAACCATCTCCCACATGCCTCTTCAGCTTGCTCAGCCGGTTCATCACTATCCACATCACGGACTCCTTCCTCAGTCAGACAGAGAGCGTTACTACATGGCAGCACCCTTGCCCAGTAGTGTCCAGTATTCACCGACTACCGCCACTACTACTGCTCCAGCTACGGTCGTAGGAGATGAATGCTGCAGCGAGCCACAAGTCGTAGCAGAAGAAGACATGAAGCTGGAGGTGACCACCGAAGATACAGCGCTGCCATATCGAGAAGAAGCGAGCGAGGGTTACGGAGCGATGAAAGATGAAGGAGAGGAGATGAAGATGCAGGCGGATGATCAGGAGACCACGGGGACAGCTCGAGCACCCATCGTGAGTCGTGCCAGCGTCATCGACATTGCCTACAGCGGCACGGCCGGACAACAACCGCGGGACCGTCGGAGTAACGACGCCGAAACAACGGCGAGCAGCGGGGATGAGGATAGGGAGCTGCCCGCTTCCAGGAGCGGTCTGCAGCAACAGCAGCAGAATTCATCGGTCTCTGCTTCACCTGCTAGCTCCGATCGTTCCACCGGAGGAGCGGAAGGATTAAGAGAAGGGGCGGCGGGAAGCTGCGCCTATCAGGCGGTGGCTCCGTCTCCAGGAGAAGCTGCAGAGTCCTTTCGACACTTGCAGCAGCCTGCACCTTCATACCACTTCCAGCTGCAGCAGGAACTGGAGACTGCTGGCGGGGGCTTCCTGCAGCACGCGGCGCCAGCGTCCGTCGTCGCCAGCGGCTTCGTCGATCCAGTCGGCGGCATGTGTGGCGGGGGAGCGCCGCAGCTGTCCGGCCTGACGCCGATCGGCAGATCTCCTCCGCTGCACCTGCAGCAGATGGAGATGCAGCAGCACCAGTTGGAGATGCAGCAACAGGCCGCCGCCATCCAGCAGGCCGCGCAGTTCCACGAACAACAAGCCGCCTTCTACCATCACAGTGCGGTGGGACCAGTGTCCTACTCGCATTATCAGTCCTCCTATCTGCCTCTTCCCACCTCTTCTGCACCCGCATCCGTCGCCTACCCACCGACTCCACCTTTCAGCTCGCCATCAGCTTATCCACAGCATCCCGTTTACAGGTACTACTACATAGTATACTTACAATGTGTAGACATACGTACGTACTGTACCGTATGTACGTGATGCAATACGTATTAAATGCGTACATACGAAGACACTACGTAAGTACGCACGGCCAAGTGCACTATGCATACATACGTACGTAATGTGACACGGGTATGTGGCCTCTTAACGAATGTACATACAGAGTGTCTCATAATAAACCGTCCACCTTTCCGTGCATGTAACTCTGGAACCACACCTTCGATTTTCATGCGGTTTTTTGTATTTTGGAGCCAAGGCTTCAACAAGTAAGTATACAAAATTTCAACTATGTTGTTCACATACTTCGGAGACTACGACGGTTTGAATCTCGAAGCTAAAAATCGACGTTTTCCTTTACTATGGAGAAAATATCGGTTTCAGTTTTTCAAGATACCCTGTTTTATGCGTTTGCTATGCTGGCACTGGGGATACTGCATGAGATACACATTTCCAGCATTTTGGGACATCTTTCTTCATTACGGGGCTAATTTTATTATGCATCATGCACAGAATTACCCCAAAATCGGCACTACCAGTTCGAACCTTGTTTTTGACCGCTGGAGGAAAAAGGTGTTTGAGCAGCTTCCACTGGGCCTAGGAAGCTAAAATTTTGTACACACCTCAGTTGAAGCCTTGCCTACAAAATACAAAAAAACCGCATTAAAATCTATGGTGTGGTTCCAGAGTTACATGCACGGGAAGGTGGACGGTTTATTATGAGACACCCTGTACATACAGGGTGTTCCATTTGGATATGAAATGTCGTTTGGGGTCAGTCATAACTTGGGAATCACTAGAGTTAGGACGCTGAAATTTTTCCTGCAGATACCCAAGAATATGCATAACCTTGTGTAAAAATTTCGTCCCAAAACTCCAATCTGAACATAAATATTGGTACCTCAAGTTTTGACCACGAAAATCACACGTGTTTGAATCGCAAATCTGGTGTTGAGGCGAATTTCTGTGGCACCTTCAATATAATGTCATTCAATATGTGGGAAGGAACGCACCACGAATATTATTTTACAGTTCTGGGGAAATCTTCAGCTTACTAGAACATGGTAGCTTGCTCGGGAGAAAATCCACCAGGAAAAGTTGGGGAGTCAGATAAGTAGGGCGAACAGTACTGGCTACTGCCAGGCTACTGCTGGTTTGGTTTTGTCTGAGTTGAGTTTTAAAGTGAACCGATATGTGCATGCAGCAAGTCAGGAAAAAAAATTTCTCCTCTGGGATTTCCTGTTGCCCTATCTAACAGATTTCATGTATTGACTAGCGCTATGATGAGAATGTCACAAAAAGGTCGTCTAAGCACAAGACTTCTGATTCAAAAACTTGTGATTTTCGTGGTCGAAACTTGAGGTACCAATATCTTAAGTTCAGATTGGAGTTTTGGGACGAAAGATTTTTAACCCTTCGCAAAAGTCGTCATTCGTATCGATGAGATTGATGTCTGACCGTATACCGTCAGACGAGATCTGATGTCAGATGTTGTTCTGATCTGACACAATCTGATGTCAGATCTTGTCTGATCTGACAAGATCTGATCTCAGATCAGACGTGATCAGACATGATCTGACATCCCACCACTGTTTTTTTTCAGGTGCTTACAAAGCAACAGGATTTTGTTTTTTATTATGCAAATTTTATTGGCAATTTTTGGAAAATTTGTGGGCAACCCTGGGTGGTATTTTTTGAAGAAATGAAAGTGGTAAACTCACTTTACCACTGAAAATTTGGCCAAAAACTGAGTATCATCTATATGGCAGATTGAATAAGCCAAAATCAAAATGTGCAATTTCTTTTGGTTATCTAAGTTTACCACTTTCAAATTCACCAATTTCTTTGGTTTGCCAGTACCAAAATGACTGTTTACCACTTGTGCAACCAAAAAAATTTAACTGCCAACAACATTTTGGGTTTGGTAAACTAAGATAACCAAAAGAAATTGCACATTTTGATTTTGGCTTATTCAATCTGCCATATAGATGATACTCAGTTTTTGGCCAAATTTTCAGTGGTAAAGTGAGTTTACCACTTTCATTTCTTCAAAAAATACCACCCAGGGTTGTCCACAAATTTTCCAAAAATTGCCAATAAAATTTGCATAATAAAAAAACAAAATCCTGTTTTGCTTTGTAAGCACCTGAAAAAAAACAGTGGTGGGATGTCAGATCATGTCTGATCACGTCTGATCCGACATCAGATCTTGTCAGATCAGACAAGATCTGACATCAGATTGTGTCAGATCAGAACAACATCTGACATCAGATCTCGTCTGACGGTATATGGTCAGACGTCAATCTCATCGATACGAATGACGACTTTGGCGAAGGGTTAAACAAGGTTATGCATATTCTTGGGTATCTGCAGGAAAAATTTCAGCGTCTTAACTCTAGTGGTTCCCAAGTTATAACTCCAAACGACATTTCATATCCAAATGGGACACCCTGCACATAGGGTACATACAGTACATCTGTCGACAGGAGGTACTGTACACTGTACTTTCGTTTGCATGTAGCCTACCGTATGGGTAATGGGTATACCCTACTGGTCAAAAGTACAGGTACGATTGCGCGCGTTTTATTGGACTTGCCAGTAACGCTCATGCAACTCGCGCGTTGCCGGCGCGTTACTCGCCAGCAACTCCCGGGTACTTCAACGGCATCTTGAGAGGGGCGATAATTGTACGCGCGCGTTACTCTCGCTCAACTCGCCAGTAACTTGCAGGTACTTGAAGGCGACGCATTAGTGGGTCAAGTGGCCATGATAGTCCGCCGCGTCTTTTGTCTCATCTCTTTGTCTTTTTGTTCAAGTCAAGTCAGGGCAAAGTTTTACGTCGTGCTTTCACAAACAATTTGTCGGCAATCTCTTTGGTTAATTGTCGTATCTCTCAAAAGAAAAATAAAGCACGTGTAGTAATTAGTAGGCCTACAAGTAAATTTTCATTCATTCAAGTTTTAAGTACGTACGTACTGTACGTTTACCATCGTCGTTGCATCATAAGATTACGTACAGCATAATAACGTAAAAAGTAAAACTCAGTCTAGTTTCCTGTTGGACCACCTTTCACTTCAATGACACCGGGCAACATGTTCTTCATTATATGTCGAACATTTACAGTACTGTACATAACGTAGGAACGTACGTAGGGCAGAGGTTTGGTCTGGTCGCGGACGAGAATTCTCCCTTCTTGGAGTCAAGGAGAATTTTGGCACCTAGTCATTTTCCCCTTCCATGTCAAACAAGGAGCTTTTTGCAACGCTGTACTATGGGTAAGCTTTCCCTACACTCATTTAGGAGCAAAATGTATTGGGTCTTTCAGTACTGGCAGATCATGGGATGGGATGGGATTACGGTTCTCTATTGTTCTATAGTCAGCGGCCCATGCCATATGGCCCACATGCTGTGGCAGCCATCCACACAAGAGGACCGCAACCGCCCTTAGGATGCCTTATCTATTATACAAGAGTGGGATGATAAATGGCAATTGTCTCTTAACGTGGCTAAATGTAATGTGCTATCTATTGGTAACTCGCAGCCAAAATTGTACAGTTTGTCTGGTTCAAACCTTTCTACTGTGTCTTCATGTAGGGACTTAGGCGTCATTATGTCTTCCAGTTTTTCTTTCACTCAGCACTGCTCGATAATATCTGCAAAAGCGTATGGGGTTGCGCGTTCTATTCTTAAGGCTTTCAGTACCAATAATGACGAAATTCTTATGCGCGCATCTCATACGTATGTACGGCCATTGTTAGAGTTTGCTACTGTAGTGTAGAGCCCTGCCAAAGTGTCTGACATAAGGTTGATTGAGAGAGTACAGTTATATTTTACCTCAGCTGTTTTTTCAAGATGTCATGGTGTTAAGCTCAACTATCTGTTGCGATGTGCTCACCTAGGTATTCAGAGTTTGGAGGTTCGGCGTTTAAAAGCTGATCTTTGTATGTGCTATTGTGTTTTTACGGGGCGCGTTGACTTGGACGAGAATCAGTTTTTTCGTAGGGCACGTTCAATTCGCGGTCACCCACTACGGCTTACTGTGCCATATGCAAAAAACAGCTTACAACAATCCATGTTTTGGCATCGTGTTGGTCCTTCTGTGGAACTTGCTATCGGAATGCCTATCTACGTTGGGGTGGGGTGGGCTGGGATAATTTCGGACACCCG
>JASAMW010001602.1:0-59980 GCA_030247985.1 Epsilonema sp. ZAB3_2 | reverse complement strand
TGCCACCTTAGCCACAGTCACAACCTCTACCAGCGCTGAGGAACAGCAGCTGGAGGCGGATGTGGAGTCTGTGTACTGCAGCTCCAAGACAAGCTTCCTGATTGATGAGAATTGTAGAAGATTGGCCTGCACCTAATGAGCTCAGACGACTCTGGAAGGAAAGGATCATTCTCAGACCAAGAAGGAGAGCCAGTGAAGACTTTCTATCAGCTGCTCTACTACCAACTACAGAGCACTTCCAGATGGCATTCCTGATGTGCCAGGGCTGGCTATGCCTTGCACCTGGCCGCCTCTCAGCTGACTGCAGCAGACGCCCCTCCCTGTACTGGGGAGTGGAGAACGAAGCTTCAGCTGATGAGATCTTCCCTTCTAAGATGCGACGAACCATCAGTTCTGGTCCAGAGTGACTACTCAATTCTGCACCCTACCATCAGTCAGACATCTGTGCAGATGCTCTGGAGATGAAATCAGATCAGTAGCTGATGGACAAAGAAGATCAGACGCAGTGCAGCAGACTTCTGAGCCTTGCTGAGTGAACCAGACAACAACCAGACCTGCAACTGACCTGACTCTGGCATGGCAGACTGCAGACTACAACACTGCCATGGGGATTCATCTCTCCAAGATGATCCAGAAGATCTTGATCTGCCATCCAGCTGACCAGGAAGATTCATCACATGCATGAGACATCTGCCAGCATGTGTGGTCAGCGACTGACAGTTGGGTCAGGGCCTCAAAGTTCAGACGCAGGAAGAATTCAGCTAGCAGACGACTGGAGGATTCCATCCTGCAACAGCAGCAGATGATGGGAGGATGACTATCTTCATCTCCAGTCCTCTCATGCCAAGATGGGCCTCTGAAGATCCAGTGAATTCTGCAGCTGTCCAGCACCTTGTGATCAGTTGGTGCTGGGCTGCAATCCAGTTGGTGCCAGCAGAAGGCTCGCTGCATCCTGTGGCTTGATGGCCACCACTGCTCGCCACCACTTGCTGAAGAGGCCGCGGCCACAGCTCCTGTTGGAGAGGTGGAGGAGGCTGCCTTGCTTGTGGGTGGAGGCAAAAGGTCTTCATCGCTCAGTGGGCTGAGCTCTGCCCCTGAACTGCATCAGATGATCAGACAAGGGAAGGGACTTTCAGACTCAGACGGAGGCCATGGAATGCAGGAAGGGCCTGCTCTGCTAGGTGAAGGGAAAAGGTTTCCTATCCCTTCAGACTGCAGTAGTAGAAGAGCTACTGCCATTCTTCAGACTGCATGGTCAAAGTGACACTCTGTGATCTGATGTTGAGTTGCTATATCTGTGTGGAATGACTTTGACCTGCAGTATGACATGTGAGCCATAAAGGCTAACAGTGGGCCATAAAGGCCATTGTGCTTATCATGCAAGTATATGTATCATGTATTTTATGTACTATACTGTATCATGGTGTATTATGTTTTGTGCCATGTATTTTGCATTTTACCTTTACATGCATTGTATTTTTTGTATGCCCATATCATGTGTATTTTATTTTTCCCATTGTGAATTGTACATGGTGTATTGCATTGATCTCAATGTGTAATCTTGACTACTTATCCTATGTGTATGTATGTCAATGCATTCATGTATATGTACATAGGCTGCTAGTGTAGGCATGCAGTGCATAGGGTTATGTCAGGAGAATTTCAGCTTGACTTTTACTATCTTGCTTAGACGATTTTTGTGCTCCTAGGACAAGTTGTATGACGAGTGTATAGCGTGTATGCTTTATTGTCTAGCATTTAGGTTTCAGACTATGTACCAAGTTTCGTTTGGTCTTTTATATGTATAAGCTATGTACTTCTTTTGTATCCTAGTGAGTACTTGATTGTTTCATCAGTAAGTACTAATGAGCTTTTGAGCTTTTGCTTAGACATTGATTTAGCAAGGAATTTGTTAGAGCCTATTTTTTGGACTGATTTGTGGACTTGAGTTTTCTCAGGAGTTGTACTACTATTGTGTATGTACATATTATGTAGGCACATGTAGTATGCTTCTATTTTTCTGGACAAGATCCCAGAGTAATGGGATATGTTGTGTACTTAGCTATGTGCCTATGTACTTGTAGTATGTATATGTATTTGTAGTATATCTACATTTATGTAGTAGTATGTAGCATGAGCCTAGACGTTTACCCTGACTGTATAGGGGATAGTAGGAATAGTCGACGACTACCTTAGACGAAGGCTCTACCATCACCATCTGCTACACTTCAGGCAACGACTCCTGCAGCTCCACAAACTTCAGACTTCAAGACCTGACGACGACAGGCCCGGGATCGATCGTCGTGAGGGCACGACTTTCCCCTGGGAACCAAATGTAAAGTTCTGGACTCACGCCAGCGCGGCAGACGCATTTGCATACAGGGGTATGCAACGGACAATGCAAATCCAGTCCCTCAGACGCGCACGCGTCGCGCAAGAAATGCTGCTCAGTTATGTATCATATAAAAGGGGAGTGCAGGAGCAGATTCCTCAGTTCGACTCGACTTCTTGACGGCGCCTACTCGTCTTGCCAGCGTCTCTGCCAGCTCAGCCATCACCTGGGTCTGACGTACCACTTAACAGTATGAGGAGTAGGGCGAATGAGCCCCACGCCTAGTACTGTGAAGCGGGCTGACGTTCAGTACTCCAGTCAAGAGCTGCCCCGCCTTCGATCTCAGACGAAGACATCCTACTACCAGCCTTGTTTTATCGTTCGTATCTGCAATATGCTACTGTGTATGTACTTCAGTCATCAGTAAACTATGGGCTCTTTATAAGCTCTTGAGTTACGGCAATCAACGTATCTTCGATTCTTCCATCGTCGCCTTGCCCCGCTTCAGACCTCTAACCTACTCACCTACAGTCAGACCGTTGCTTGTATGTACGTAAGGTAGACTAATAACTGTGTACCTGTTGCTGCTTCCTTGTCGGTTTCTGGGACAGGGGTAGGCATACAGGAACGGGTAGACAGTTAGTAGCGATTCGTCATCCTGCTGTGACGCGGGGCGTTACAGTGGGTCGGATTCAGACGTGTGTGTCACGTCCGGAAGTGGCCCAGGCCAATCGGGGTAACTCGGTCCTGGTTGATAGTCCTGTCGCTCCCTGGGGTTGAATTCCAGTAGAGGCCGGTCGAGTTCAGACGAGTGGACGATCGCCTTTCCTTCAGACGGGGTGGTCAGCTGCTGCGGCAGGGGTCATCCCAATGTGGGCGAGGGTCAGCCGTCCGCAGATCAGTAGCGACTGGTCAGCCTGATCAGCTGATTCCGGCTTCTATGGTTGCAGGCCTCACCGCTACATCCTGTGGAGTACCGGAAACTCTACAAGCGAATCAGGGAAACAGACAGACAAAAGTGCAAAAGATCATTTTGTTTCACTACTTTTCCCAACAGGAAATAGCCAAGGATGGAGTAGCCCGAATCACCCCGCACTAATACTCTATGTTCGAGCTTCCCCATGAGTGCGTACATACGATAAACATACGTACACATGGACGAAGTATACAGATAGAACATGCCGTGTGCGTGCTATAGGAGTTTACCCTTCTCCGTTTCGTTCCTTGTGTGCATCCGCGTAAGTGACCTCGGCAGACGGACGGAAGAAGTCTTTCAAGTCCTGCAACAAACAACCACCATTTCCTACAAGAAGAGACAATAACACGACTGGCTAGAAGAAAGCCTTTCACTCGCTCTGTAAGGGCAGCACAGCAAACAAAACACAGCCCAGGTGGAAGCCGAATCAATCACCCACCCACCCAAGGCTAAAAAGTACCTCCTCATACAATTCTGGCTGGCAGGCGGTCGAAGTCACCGCCATTCGCCCACCGCCACGCCAAACTACGAATATGGAACGGCCACAACGCTAGCACGCCCGCCAATCACAGCCACGGACGCCCGTAGCCATCGGCCTAATGAGGTATCAAGGCTGTCCAACCATCCAAACAGCTACTCAGCCAGCCAATGCGTGAGGTGAGGTACACGAAGCCTGAAAGGCAAACGCCCTTTGTTCGAGCGAAGATGAAGCTGTGCTGGCCTGGCCATGGGTAGCGAGCGGCAGTGCCCGAGCGCGCCACTCCAGTGAAGAACGAGCGAAGAAGGACTCGAACCCACTCCACTCCACCACCACGCCAAAGGAACGCGACCGCAGTTCCCTTCTCCTCCTTCGCTCCAGCCTTTACGCTACACACCTGGAGGCCGGACCGCGTCAGGGGAACCGTGACCGCGTGTAGAGCTTAAAAATAAGCAGCACGCCGTTTGGAAACACATCTGCATACATATGTAGGTACTGTTGTATGTATGGCATCTTGGCGTGGCCTTAGTCTGCGCTATTTCCTCCGACATTATGTACAAAGTTGATACAGTAGCAGGCGAATCACAGGTTCATCGTTCGTTGTTCCTCTCTTTATTTCTACCCGTAGCTGTCCAATAAGCAGCACCGCTCAGCTACAATAGTCCTTGCCTAGCTCTTAACAGACAATTAGCTGGAATTTCACGAGTATCCCAAACTCGAGCAAAGGAATATTCGCAAAAGGTAGCAGCTCGTTACTGCAAGAAACATGTACGCGCTTGCCTGAGCTTGGCACACTTGTAGGCGACATTCCAACTAATGGCCTCTTATAACGGTACAAGCATGCCAACCATAAGGACGAAATAACTAAATTATACTTAGCTACTAGGCCTTCACGTACGTACGCTTACTAACACTAAAAGTGTTACCGCATTACCAAATCTGAAACTTCAAACGAAACACAACAGGCGCATGGAAAATGTGTGAGAGATGGGCTACGCGTACGACCGTACATATGTATATAGCGTATACCTGCGCGTACGACCGTACATATGTATATAGCGTATACCTGCCATGAGACACGAGATGCTAGATTTTCCACGACGGCGCGATGCCGAGTGATAGTGGTTGGCCCAAAGCGACTGGAACCTCCTCCGCCTCTACGACCACGTCTAAAAGACAGCACAGAATCACAAAGGCCCCACCCAATGACACACAAGAAAGCGTAAATAGAGAACGCACGGATAGTCGTAGTCTCTGTCCCGGTCCCTGTAGCGTCCGCCATAAGCATAGCGAGACTTGTCAGCATCCCTTCCCTTCGGAGGGCGACGTGTACGCTCCACAGTCACACTGAAAACGCATATAGGCCTAGACTCTTTACACACTCTCTAGTGCCATGCACGGCGCATGTGTTGTCTAGGTTTGGTGAAAAAAATGCGACGATAGCATTGATTACAGAGTCAGTTGAATGAGAAAATGCGGTTGGTAATTTTCGAAGTCACGAAAGAATTCTTCGCGTGGTATGCATGAACGTGTGCTATTTTAGTAAAAGAGCCTATCACTAAGGAACTCTCCGCATTAATACCTACCGCATCTTCCTCACATGGGGCTATGCAAAAATTGAGAGGTCCTATATGGGGCTATGCGGGGCTATGCATGGGACATTTTTTATGTTTTTGAGAGGTGCACAGAGGCATATTTTTTAGGTCAAAAGCACATGTTTTAGGGCATAATTGAGGTCAAAACAGGGTTATTCTAGTACAATACACCCCCAAGCAGGCTTATAGGCATCTTAGCTTGGTGTGGGAGTGGCTATGGGTAGCTTATGTAGGTAGGTTCAGGTACTGTACAGTACATATGGGGCTATGCATAGGGGGACTATGCATAGGGCATTTTTTATGTTTAGCCAATATGGGGCTATGCATAGGGGGGGGGGGGGGGGCTATTTATGGGTAAATACGGTATGTGTCAACAAGTTGCAGAACTGTTGCCAGCTTTCTCTTAGAGAGTTTGAAATTACCGTTGTCCCCTTATCGTGCGTCCATTCAGTTCGTACAGTGCGTCTTCTGCGTCACGCTCGTAGTCAAATTCCTACAACATATCACAAAATGAGTCTTTCTGGTATCAAGTAGAACTTTTACATTATCGCGGCAAGAAAACAACGGTATTTCTCACGACAAATCCGAAGCCTCCTTTGATAACGACATCGCGAATGGAACCGAAACCACGGAAGAAGTTCTCCAAATCTCGTTCTGAACAGTTGCGCGGTAGATCGCCCACGTATAGACGATAAGACATGGTCTCGCTCTTGGAAAAAGGGAAAAGTGGCCGCAGAACTCTGAAAAAATGCAATGCAGCTCTTCCTTCTATCCACGTTTGACCCATCAAAAAGATCTGCAGCAAACTGTGATCAGTGTCGCAGCGAACGAAGAATTACGGTGGGAAAAGAAAAGAAGACGACGCATCGCATCGCAACGCAACGGACGGACGGCGCCGTCGTCCTCTTCGCTTTTTCTTCGTTCGCTGTGGGACGGATCACAGTTTGCTGCAAATCTTTTTGATGGGTCAAACGTAAACTACTCAGTAACCCTGGCTATAACGAAAACACGGCGACGCAAACGAAGCCACGCAGGCGAAAACAATGCAGGCGACGACACAGCGCAACTTATCGTGCATGCTGCGACCTTTTGAATCGAACTATATGTTCTGCTGACACCTCGTTTGTTACGCTGGGGTACGTTGTGGTATTTTTACTTAAAAATTTTAATCAAAAAATGCAAACAATGTATTTTTGCACGCGACTGTGTCTTGTGTTCACTCCTGCGTACATAGGCTAGGCATAAGCTAGGTAGGTACACGACATGACATGCGTGGATATATCTGATTTAGTTCGATTCGAAAGGTTGCAGCAGAACAAGTTGCGCTGTGTCGTCGCCTGCATTGTTTTCGGCCTGCATTGCATGGCTGCGTCTACGTCGCGGCGTGTTTCGAAATAGCCGTAACCCTTCCGTTCCTCTCCTCAACTTCTTTTCAACAAATCCGCGATTTCGCTACCGTTTGTTTTCCTTCTCTTCTCGTTACGGTGGCGTGGGTGGAGTATGGCGAGGTGAGGTGAGCGATTCTTCCACTCGTTTACTCCTTTGTTCCTTTTCCTTTCTGTTTTTGTTTCGAGCGTTGAAAGATTTAGTAAACACGCGAAGATTAGGAAACAAACAATTCCATGGCTATTTAGCCGTGAAGAACGTGGAAAATCTAACCTGTACAACACAACACACAAGGACGCCCAACTGATTATGGACACTTTTTTCCAAAACTTTGGGGAATGCTCCAACAAAAGAGAAAGTTCGAACAAAATAATAATTGACTTTATGGGTTGAATAGATCAGGAAACATTGGCTGATGCTGTTATGCTGATTGTATTGTAGCTAATGCGATTGCTTGATAGCCGCTACTTTTCTTATTCTATTTTTGGCCTCTTGCTCTAATCCATTTCGATGATGGCTTATTTTGCTAACTGCGAGCTCACGAAACAGCAGCGAAGAGCGATCTTTAGGGAAATGCCATGTTCACGTTCATCATGTGATGTGCTTACAAAACATAGTACGTGGCACAGGCGAAGAAGCCGGCAGTTTTCTTTCGTTCTCAGTAACTTCGCTTGACGTATTGTTTTTTCGCCGTCATAACGGTGGCAGGAATGGGACGAAGACGAAGGAGCTGCGAAATAGAGATTATGACTGAAAAACGGAAGCCACCGCGGTTGGCCAGACTTATGCTGGATTATCGCTCCTTGTGATCAGTTGCAAAGCTAAAAACAAGCTCGAGGCTAATCGCCTCTCCTCAGTCCCTTCGGAAATGAAATATAAGAATTGTTTTTCGGTGTTTCTCTGCCTTCTTTTGCCAATCGAAGCGGTTTAGCTCGTTAGGTAAGCAGGTAACGTATACTTACAGTATGCCCTGCGGTTTGCGCGTGCGCGACACTTACAGATGGACAAAATCTACTTGTAGTTCCAAAGAAGGGTGATAGCTGCCTTCTGTGTCTATCCGTCATTAGAAAGGGCTTAGTAGCTACAGTATGTGCTTTCTTTTCTTGTCTAGCTTCTTGAGTATGATGGTTTGTGACGCGTCGTGAAGATTATTGCAGGCGTGCTGCAGTGGGGAATATGCTTTGTGCACTCTAAGCTTATAATTTGACGAATGACAGTGGCAGACTTCTGAAAATAAGCGATCCGTCACCGTTGTGCCATTACATTGCCTCATGTCAATTTATTTTCCCCTGCGAATAGTGGTACGTATGTACATATGCATACAAGACAAGTACATTACGCGATCTCCTTCGTTTGAGTGCAAAGCTTCTGAAATTGTATCGCCGCTCTCTGCCCCGGCACTTCAACGTGTGAATTTTCGATGCCTTGTTAGCTTTTGTACCCGCGCCGTCGAGTTTTCTAAGAGAATGACTTACGACAATGAATTGACTATTGTATCGAATCGGGTCCCAGCTCATTAAATCATGTTTGTTCCCCTAGGCGAGAAAAATAAATCTGAGCTTGCAAAGGAAGCCGCATGACAACTGTGGCCACTTTTTATTTTGTTTTCACAAATGTTTTTCGTTGCCGATTTTCCACAAACACAGTGTGTATGCTCTACTGTACAAGCATACACATACATAATTGTACGTATCGCATGTGCTAGGCTTGCGTATAAGCCACGCATAACGGCATGTCATACGTTCGATCCACAAGGAGCGTTTCTTGCACATGTTTGATCAGAAGCTTCCTGGAATTAGGACACAATTTGGAGCTTCGACTTTTTCAATCGTATGTACGCTTGTTCAAATCAGGGGCGTGTCAATAAGCAATGACCAAACCAGAAACGAAAGCGACAGGATAGAGAGAGATGTATAGTATAAGCATTAACAACATGTAATTCTGCTTTAGGGGAAGAATGGAGGGCGTACGTACCTATATATTGAAAAGAAAGAAGGAGGCATTGGCCCGTATTCAAAACTAAGTACATATTCGTATTCTAAGGCACAAAAACCTCTATTTTTTCTTGATAAGGGAGTTTTACGAAACCTTTAATAATGGGTTTACGAAACCTATGTATTTTCCGGTTTCCCTATTTATTGGGTTGTTTCTTTTCACTACGTCCTCCATTCTTCCCCTAAGCATAATTATATATTTTTAGTAAAAGTATTCAAGATGACATCGCTAACGAGCCAAACAAGAAGCCCAATAGCCGGGAAATATAGCCACAGTTTATTATCACAATACAAGCTCAAACGCCATAAAAAATGTTTCCGCTGTGACAAAAGAAAGTGCGACCAGCGTATTGGCTTGTTTCCCTGATTCTCTCTCAATCGCGCACGCGTCCGCGTCGGCCGGTTCTGAATCAATCTACAGAGTGTCTCAAAATAAACCGTCCACCTTTCCGTGCATGTAACTCTGGAACCGCATCTTAGATTTTCATGCGGTTTCTTTTATTTTGTAGCCAAGGCTTCAACGCAGCTGTGTACAAAATTTCAACTATTTCGGCCACATACTTCGGAAATTGCGACGGTTTGACTCTCGAAGCTCAAAATCGACGTTTTTCTTCAGTGTGGAGAAAAATCTCGGTCTTATTCTTTCAAGATACCCAGTTCAATGCGTTTGCTACCCTGGCGCTGGGGCTAATGCATGAGATACGCATTTTCTAGCATTTTGGAACATCTTTTTTCATTACGAGGCTAATTTTGTTTGGGCCATGCACAGAAGACCCCCTAATCGGCATTATCAGTTCGAAAAACCCTCGTTTTTGACCGCCGGGGAAAGAACGTGTTTGAGCAGCTTCCACTTGGCCTGTGAAGCTCAAATTTTGTGCACATCTGAGTTGAAGCCTTTGCTACAAAATGCAAAAAACCGCATGAAAATTTAAGGTGTGGTTCCAGAGTTACATGCACTGGAAGGTGGACGGTTTATTATGAGACACCCTGTATGTACTACATAATATACAGTGTATACGTACTCACGTACGTACGTACGTATGTAGCCACGGGACTTGTCGCTATGCGATATACACACGTACGATGTTTTTTGGTGCGTCCGCCGTCGTTTATTGGAAAAGCGATCTTACATTTTCTAGCTTATTCTTTCTTGAAAGCAGGCTGAGAAAATAGTATGGCACTTCTCAACGACAGTAATATTTCTAATCTGGACTCGTACTATCAAAGGAGTCAAGCGACAACGGCGATTATCATCTACGATTCCCTACTCTTCCTGATCGGTGGACCATTAAATTTGCTGGCGAGTCGTCGATTGATCCAGGAATTTCGTGCTGCTCGACGCAAGCGAACGCAGAGTCTTAATTTGGTCCTGCTGAAGGCGAATCTGAATCTGAGCGATCTGCTGGTAATTTTCGTTTATCTGCCAGTCGATATCGCATGGAAGACGACGGTTAGCTGGGAAGGCGGTAACATTGCATGCAAATTGTTCAAGTTTCTGGGCTTGTTCGCCTTTCATCTGTCGTCCTTCGCGATCATGTCGATCGCCGCTGAGAGAACGCTAACTATTCGACGCATCATGGCTATCAGTCGAGGTGATGCGGCAGCTGCTAGCCAGTCGCTCTTCATCAGCTCATTCTCTGTCAAAGTCTTCGTGGTCGGATCATGGTTGGCTGCCTTCCTGCTCAGCTTACCTCAGGTATTGCGTATGTACATTAGACTACGTAGTAATAACGAAACGGTACTATTGTACCAAAAATATATAATTCTGTTTAGGGGAAGAATGGAGGACGTAGTGTAAATGAAAGAGCAGGGCATCCCTGGGAGATATGCACCCCAATTATTTGGGTTTATGAAATATCCAATTACTTGGATATCCAAATTATTTGGGTATTACGAAACCATTACATTGGGTTTTACAAAACCATTGTATTGGGTTCTACGAAAGGCGAAACCAATGTAATGGTTTTGTAATATCCAAAAAATTGGATGTCATAACTTCGCTAATAACTGCTGTACTGTTGTAGCGAAGTTATGTTACTGTACTAGTACGTACGGACGTACTATACATAACATAGGTACATACTGTACAGTCCTCTCTCATGATGCTGATTTCTCGCTTTTAAACGAGAAGAATTAAAATTCTTCAGGCGTTTGTGATGAGGTCGATGGAGATTTTGCCTGGATTTCGTCAGTGTACTACTCGATTCGTTGAAGCATTCCTGCTAACTATGGACCAGCTTCATTTGCGCCGCCGTAATCTCTACGAGAACGCCTACCTCGTCTCAGTCTTCTGGCTTCCGGCGCTCTGTATCAGCGTCATGTACGTCTACATATTCCTGCAGCTTCGTCGGTTTGGTCGAGCGAACGCAGGCATAGGGCTCGGCGGTGAAACAACAGTCGAAGCCCGGGGCTCCGACGCGACTTCAATCAGCATGGGCCAGTGTCTAATTGCAAATGGTGGGGCTGCAGCGGCATACAATAACAACCACCGTCGTCATCCACAGGCATCCTTTGCCAAGCGCCAGTCTCTCCTCACCGTTGCCCTACTGGCCACCAAAAAGCACCACCGATTCTCCTACACCGACGGCGCCGCACAATCTTCGACGTCAATTGCAGAAGCTGCTCATGCGCAGGCGCGACACAGTTTGAGCGGTCCTCCAGCCAGCAGTCAAATAACTTCGACGTCGGCCAGGGAGAGTCAGAAGCGTCTGCTGGCTGATGATATCTCCAGCTCCACCGCTCAACGACAGCAGCCGCAGCCGCAATGGCGAAGGGAGCTTCGTTCCGGACGAAAGATTTTCTCGCAGACTGGCCTGCTAGTCCTCGTGTACCTGATGTGCTGGCTACCATACTACCTGGCTCTATTCTCTCCCATGAATCTTTCGGTTCTCACCACTCTCATCTCACTCAATTCTGCTGTCAACCCAATTTTGTACGCCTTTGACTGAAAATGGCACAAGCAAGAGCGAAAATAACATAACTTGATATATTGACATCACGTTAATTTTTTTATACTGCTTGACGATACAAGAAAGTAATTTCAAGAAAAAGTGCGAACTATTCAATTCACCTCGCATCGCTGCCTTTTGCCCTATACTGTCTTTTCAGTAATGGGCTTTCCCATGCACTTGCTTTTTGCAATAGCAGTAAGCTCTTGTGAGTTCGAATCCTTCTCGTTCCTTCGCGCACACGGAAGTCAGGCTGTACTCGTTGGTGCGCAGTACATCCGTGGGTACTAAAAGTTTTTCTTCTTTCGGAGCCCCAACAGCTTCCTGCACCCATGCCTGCTCTACAAAAGCTTCAAATGTGGCGTTTCCAGGGACAGTTGTAAAAGATACCCGTACCATGACGTTGTTCAATGTCGGCTGTCCCATGTTGTCCTGCTGTGGTTCTTGTTGCGCAGCAATTTGAGCTGCCGCTGTCACATGCGCAAGGTGCAGGATTTCGCAAATGTCTGACAAGGAGTACCGCGTCAGCAGCAAATAGTTCAGGTGGGTCACAGCAGCCTCAGCCATTCTTTGCACCAAAGGACCAGCAGGATCCAGCTTGACCTCCTCCTGACAAATACAGAATTCCGATGGAATCCCCGTCTCATTGCACGTTCGAAGCGGATTTAGAGGCCTGAACAGACTGTGGCCAATGGGCAAGACGGGGGGCGGTCCCATTTTCCCCATTCTCCAGTGACCCTGCGCATAGCTGAGAATATCTCGAAAAGTTGCGTAGATGTCAAAGTGTGAGGTCAGGACGTCAACATTTGCTGCTAAGTTGTGTGAAATCTCGGGGTAGGTGTTTAAAAACCATTTGGGAGGTAGAATGGTGAGAAAAGGCGTGGACTCTTCTACTCTACCCACTTCAGTCTGTCGAATCAGGGTGATTCGCTGTCCGTGATCCGCCATAAGTATCAGAATGGATCGATTCAGCACCGAATCTGAGATCTCTTCGAAGAATCCCGCGAAATCTGCGTCCACGTACAAAGCGCCACTGGTGTGATCGTGGCAAAATCCGTGAATCCACTGACCGGAGAATATTGGCACATCTTCATAGGCTTGAAGATAACCCTTCAGATGCTCCAGCATGATGCGATGATTGGTTGCATTGCCGTAGCAGAAATCTGAGTGACCCAACTGATCGGGATACTGCTCGTGATGCTCGTACACCATCTGGCGATAGGCTCTTGGGTAATGATCAGTTGGTCGTTGTTCAAAGCCGCGAAAAAGGAACCAAACGGGTGGTGAATCCTCCTCCCACAACGTCACATAGCCGGCTTTGTGAAAGTCTTTGTAGACGATTGGCAGATGGTCCTTTGGATACTTGCTATACGTAAATTTATTATGATTATTATTATGCCCTACGTATGTACATGTATGTACTGTACATTGCGTCCATACGTTAGGTTCTGATGTGTTTGTTGCAATTTGCAAACTAGTAAGTACGTACATAAACTTCTGGTCACGTCAGCCTTACTTGTGATGTTCTTCTTCATCGAAGAACTGACCCAACAAAAATGCGACCCCATTTGGTCCGCTGTTGTCTCCGACCCTGAGATGCTTGTTGAAGAAAAAGCCTCCGTTGTCTTGGATAACCTTTAGCGTTTTCGGCAGAGTTCGAATGGCGTTGGAACGCGACACTGAATCCAGTACGATGAGGATAACATTGAGCGAAGGCTGATCTCCTCCGTAATCGCTTGTCTGCTGCGCTATTTCACGCAGTTGGTTCTTCACTTGTCTGACCCTTTCCTCATCTCTAAGCGTGCGATAGTGCCCGTACTTGTAGAAGGTATGCAGCTGGTTTGCTTGGCCGTCGAGAGTGATGTGCACGCAATCGCACATAATTTCAACAGTGTCGCATTGCGCCAGTTGCACCGTTATTAGTAAATGCCCATCAATATTACTAATTGCCGCAACCATTTCCTCGAATTTTTTCCATCCAGTGCCCGTTGGAGTATCATCGACCTCGTTTCTTTCAACGCACTGGTACCAACAAGCCCCGCCGTCCATCTCATTTTGCGTGCAATTCGAGTCCTTCTGCTTTCTCTCTAGCATCACTGTGAGGTCAAGTGTCAAACGACCGTTGGCATCAAAAGAAGTCGGATCCAACTGTTGCTTGCACGTCAGAGGCAGTAGTGATGTTCCAACGGCTCTTACAGGTATTAGGTAAGTAAAAAGTAATTACCTAGCACCGCTCCCAGGTCAGGTAAGTAAAAAGTAACTACTGTGGCAGATCTGGGCAGCTCAGAGTAAAAAGTAAAATCTGCTGAAAAGTGACAGTAAAAAGTAAGTAAAAAGTAAAGTTTATCCATACAAAATAAGGAGAGTTCACAAAAAGTACTCAGTAAAAAGTAAATTTTCGGTCCAATTTTGAAAGCTTATGTTATACTTTGGTGAAGGCTTAGCGAAAAAGACCCTTTTTGGTACCCGTAATGTGGTAGTAGATTGCTAGTGAAGAAACTTTGACAAGTTTTCCAAAGAATATGTGCCGAACTTCGACAAAATCAACTGCCAACTAAGCTTTTACTGCGCCTATGCATGGCAGTAAAAAGTAAAGTAAGTAAAATTACTTTCCTACTAAAGCAAAAGTACTTAGTAAAATATCTGAAAACAAAAAGTAAAAAGTAAAATCAGGTAAAAAGATTTGAGCTGCCGCAGGTAAAAAGTAAGTAAAAAGTACTTTTTGTCCAAAATCTGAGAAAGTACCTGGAAAAAAGTACTAAGTAAAGTACTTGGAACATCACTAAGAGGCAGACTTGGAAGTTCCAGATAGCCTTGAATGGTTGGGTCCCATGGATTTATGTTTATTTCACAGGACGAGTTCTTAGGATTAGCTGGTCTGTTGTTCAACTTGGTTGTTATCTTCTGTCGGCGTTTTGTATTACTAGGGCTCGATTCCAGCGACGTAGCGGGCCATTCATCGAAGTCAAATTGAATATTAACCCTAACCCTTGCATCCGCTTGTATGGCTGTTCGATACCGCGTTTGAGCAGAGTGATAAAATATTATGAAAGTCAATACGTACACAAACGATAGGCAACAAAGTGTCACCAACGCAAGAACAAGCTTCCTCATTGCAGCCACATTCCGCACCGCACTGATTGAATTTCATTCAGCCAATCAGCTATCACTCTTCCGTTGAAGCTTCACTTACACCTTCTAGCACGATCCTTTATATATATATACTGTACCACAATAATTATAATACTGCTTAGCACAACGTAATTTATTTACCCAAAGTATGAATGTAATCTGCACTAAAATTGAACGTGTACGGCGGTATACCTGTTGACCTAATATTTTCACTCACACTCTCTAACGGTTATTTCGCTTTCAGTTGATAAGAAATGTCAACTTATAGTCATACAGTGATCTGCAGCATTCTGCCTGTACGCACTACCTGTACGCCTGTACCATCATTACAGATTAGTCGATTGGTTTTTCTTCACGGCGTTTCTTCTCACATACTCATTTCTAAACAAAGCATGTGCGTGCATACACTGTAGGTACGTACGTACGTAGTATTGTACTGTACATACGGTACGTAGGTAGGTTTGTAATTGTCCTAAAACGACAAACCCCCATCTATAATCTTCCGGTGATTGATTCACCTCTTGCACTCCAAACGTTTTATGATGGTTTCTGTTGTTACATCTGAACCGCTCTTTATGATATCAAAAATCCCGCGTCGTTTGGGTTCCTTATAAGGGTCGCCGGAACTGGAACCTTCAATGAGCAGAGGGGATGTGGCTCCATCGCATACCAGTTGGACATTGAACTGGTCCAGAAGGTCAGGCCCCACTGTCAATGGTGCGCCAATGACAACATCGTCCACGTACCGACAAGCAAGCGTACTAAGAACTCTTTCGTGCAATGGATTGATAGGACGGCTTAAGTCTGAAACGCTTGCTCATTTGTTTTGTTGATAGTACAGAATAGCACGAAGCAGCTAACAGACAGTGCGCAACTTGATTTGTACTGCTTCACGGTGCTGTCGTCATGAACTCCAACTAGCAGATAGTCCCCAAACGTGTGAACAGCTTCCAGAAATCGGAGGTGACCAATATGAAACAGATCAAACGCACCAGCAACATAAACGACCTTGCCGCCGTTGGACTAAAAAAGCGAAGGAAAAACCACTACCAGCCAACACACTTTTGTAAATGAACTGACCACTGACCAGTCCGATGTGAACTGTCGCTACTTTTGATGCTCTTCCAGTTGAAAACTGGGAGATCAAGTTGGCTGTGACGAAGCACTTGGACTCTTTCGTTGGTAGTGAAAGCATCCTGAATTACCGGTCGGTAGGTACTGTACGTGGTCTACGTTTTTGCCCTTACGGCCTCAGCCGTAAGGACTACAGGGTGTATCAGAATTTACTCGCCGGATGTTTGTGCTTATATCTCCCCACCGGAGTGTCACATTGGAATGCGGTTTTTTGCGTTGAATAGCCAAGGCTTAAACGTTGATGCAGCCAAAATTTTAGCTTCCTAGGTTGCATTGTCATGGCGCTGTAAGCGGTCAAATTTGCGGCGCCTTTTTTGGCGCAAAACGGAGGCAGGGCACTGATGCGGGGTAACGGATTTGCATTTTCGCTTTTTTCTCGCTCTTTCAAGTCTGCTCACCATTCCACGCTAACTTTTATGCATTTTTGAGCAGTCTTGTCGAAGATAGACTTCAGTTTGATCACCATGGCATCAGCGTCCCAAGGAAAAGCTTGGATGCCCGAATTTTTGCTGTAACACTGTTTGTTAAGTTCGAATCTGCAAGAGAAGTGGCATGGAGATGGAAAACTCTACCGAAACTTCTGCTCCAAATAAAAACTGGGGAGGGGAATACTGCGGAAGGAAAACTAAGGAGAGAACTGGGTTAGGTAAACTGGGGAGAGAAAAACCGGAGCCGATCTGTACCTGGCCGCCTGCAAAAATGTGTGAAAATTGGCGCTTTGCAAATCGAGCTGTTTGAGCCGCTTCCTGTTGGCCTAGAAAGTTGAAATTTTGGCTGCGTCAACGTTGAAGCCTTGGCTATTCAACGCAAAAAATCGCATTCGAATGGGACACTCCGGTGGGGAGATATAAGCACAAACATCCGGCGAGTAAATTCTGATACACCCTGTAGAATGATTGATTTCCTCAACAGGGGGGTATAGAAGGGAATCCTGCTGGTACTGAAGGGTCCTACGTACGTTGTGTTTTTATGTACGTGCTGAGGAATAGTAGTAGTAGGCATTGTACGTACTCACGGAGCGGCCGGTACCGTATACAATAGGTAATCGATACAGGGAGTGGGCGAGGAGGGATTCGAACCCAGTCACCGTATACACTGGTGAGAAGGAGGACGAAAAATTTACCCGTTTGCGCCTTAGTCAACTGAGCTATAGGCGCAGGATGCTATAAATCGGTAAACTTGGGTTTAGTATGCGGTAGTTCGAGATCGTTGATATTTGCATAAAGTTAGGTAGTATGAATAGAGTAGATGAATTTGCATAACTTTTGGACTTCTCCACTATCTTTGCTATGCTACTTGTAAGGGCTTTTCAATCCTGTTTGGCCCGACGGGACAAACAGCCGCCTATCTTCGCATTCCGTACAATCTCGCCATTCCCAGCTTCCACCCCCACCTACCTGTGCCACCGATACTCTCGCCTGCACATCTGGGCTACCATCTCTTATCGCCCTGCTCACTCCCTTGGCCACTTCTTCGCCTCCGCCAACCCACCATACCTCACACCCATCTACATATTCATTTTTATAGGCGGCTTGTTAGCTCCCTAGGCAGCGAAGACGAATGCTCAAGTTCAACAACACTTTCGAAACCTTGCGATGAGATCTGTAGTTGACACGCCAGCTGTTCTTGGACACACATTGTAGCGACCGGCCTGCTTCACCTCCATGTATGGATCATCACCATCAACAGTGACAGCCGAATCATCTGAAAATTCATGTTCATAAACAACTAGAGCTACAACAAAATTTGGGAAAAGTGCGCTTCCTTCAGTGTGTGTGTACGTACGTACATAAGTACCTCCATGAATGCAATATTGGCAACCATATCTGTCTAACGTATCCACGGTTGTGTAGCAAGGTGCAGCTTCCACTACCTGGAAAACAAAGACAAACTTCCTCCAAAAACAAACTGTCTCTAATTACAGGGTGTCCCACTTAAATGTACCTATAAAGCAAGCTCAAATTTTGTCCCAAGAAACCCAAGAATATACCATTTGTTGTGGCAAAGTTTAAGCCAGATAGCTCAACTAGAAATGAAATTACAGGATTGGAAATGTTGGACCCTGTTTTTCGCATTTTCCGCACTGAGCATGGTTTTGCTTTTGAGATTGTACTGTACTCTTCTGCTCAGCATTGTCAAGCAGCTCATCCAACATAGCAACATGGCGGAACAACAAACGGCTGAACGTCATCACAGTCCAGAACACGAAGGATAAAAAAATATACCGTATTTACCCATAGGCATCTTAGCTTGGTGTGGGAGTGGCTATGGGTAGCTTATGACCAGCTTATGTAGGTAGGTTCAGATACTGTACAGTACAGTACATATGGGGCTATGCATAGGGGGGGGGGGGGGGGGGGGGGGGGTCTATGCATAGGGCATTTTTTTATGTTTTGCCAATATGGGGCTATGCATAGGGGGGCTATGCATGGGGGGGGCTATGCATGGGTAATTATGGTAGGCGATAGATAACCCTAACAACCTTCAAGGGTCTGTCAAGATCAATGATTTCAAAAATCAAAATGTTGAAAAACGTGGTCGCAACTTTGTAAGCTCGTAATTTCATCCTAGTTGACCTTATCTTGCTCAAATTTTCCAGAAAGTATGGTATATTCTTTGGTTTCTGGGGAAAAATTTGAGCTTGATACCTCATGCAATACGGAAGTATTATAAGGCTGGATCGTTAGGCACATCTACGTGGGACACCCTGTAGTTACAACGGTATACAGCTTGCTACTATACCGTACAATACATACAGTTTGTGGTTGGTACTTGGTACGCAAGTAGGCAGCGACACTACGTACGTACGTAGTACGTACCTGATCAACCCATTTGATCGATCTGACCAACTCATATCTCTCAATTTCAGTGAATACAGGTGGGCCTTTGTGATGTGAAATCACTTCATCACTGTGCACACCCACCACCAATTCACCGCCATTACCCATTGCCTTGGCCTGACGAAGTTGGTTTGCGTGACCATAGTGAACTATGTCATAGCTGAACAAAAATAATGATTTTTCCACAGACTCGCAACGAGGATAGCTTTACACAAGCTATGGCATCATGTAATTCCCATAACAAACTGTAATACCTATGTACTGTACTGTACATCACGCTTACATGTACTTCAATAATGTACAAACAAAGCTTACCAACCATCACACCAAACTTTGCTAGTTGTAATCATGATGGCTTTGCTAGATTGCTATGTTATGTACATACTGCTATGCTAGTAAAAGCATGGAAATGGACAATACTATGTGACAACACAAACGATTCCGTCTGCCTTTAGCGATAAAGTTAGAGGAAACGTTTACGTACAAACCTGCATACACTTTACATTGACAAACAGATACGACAACAATTCACGTTTAGCCTGCAAAAACAAGGCCAACAATGACGAGACAGTGTATGGACCTTTACGCTTGAGATGTACATACGTAAGTATGTAATGTAGGTACATAGCCTAGAGCTAGACCAATACTAGCGCACTACCAGGGCAAGTAACAAAAGCCAATACGGCTGGCAGCATAGACAAATATGTACACTACTTACCGTACGTATTGTTTGTCCACTATGCAGTTAGCCGACGGGACTGCCTGATTGGTGGGCCTTGAGTAGTTTTGTCAGTACTGTGGTGTGGTATATTTTAAATTCAAAGGATAAATTTTGCACAACACATTTTAAAAATCAAGGTATGTACAGTACATGGACTAATGCGCAGTAAGACCGTGCAAGACAATCCGCAATGCATATATCGGAATCCGTTCAGAATGGAATTATTCATACAACATCAAACAGCCACCAGGTAAAACGTCGCGTGTTGATTGGCGATTGTTCATGATAAAAATAAGGGCGGTTGACCCTGGCATTTGTTACAGCTGGAGGTGACTGTGACGTCATTGCTACTGCTGAGTGCTGGTGCCAGCCGCCTGTTGTTCGGCGGACTTGCCGGGAGCGACGCTGATGGGAATGACGCGCTCGTTATGATGTTTGGGACTGTGCTTGGCCGCCTGAATGCGCAGTTTACCGTCGCTGCCGAAGCTGGAGGTGATGTCCTTCGGGTCCACGCTCTTCGGGATGTGATATTTTCGGATGAAATGGCGGGTGACGTATCCGTGTGGATCCGGCTTCTCGTCGTGTTTCGCCTCCACGATGATGTGATGCTCCGTCGTCTTCACCGTAATCTCCTCCGGGCGAAAGTGCGACAGATCCACATCCACCTGCAACACGTTCAGAGAGACGAAAAATTATAGCTCCACCTATGTAAAGCACCCTCTAAACTTGGCGACCGCCGCATAATAATCGATAGATCGCAATACTCGCACATAGTACACTACTGTTGACGAATGGCTATCCCACCTTAAAAACCAATAAGTTACCTGAAATTTGTCCTTGCTGTGCGAGACCACGTGATCATGCGGATGCTCTTCAATACTCTTATGCCATGGACCCTTGTGAACGGTGGAGTAGTCCATGAAATCGTACGGGGTCTCCAAGTACGGATCGTAGAGCCGAATTCGATTCATTTTCGTCAGCGATCCGCTGGAATAAATATTGCAAGTACTCTCTTACCAGGTATAGCGATTCTATCCCGCTAAAACTTTTAGTTGGGTCTATTTCGCTATTTCTGTTGGTGATAAATCACTAAAAGTTAGTAAAAACTGAACATCTTTTAGTGACAATTGGCAATCGCTAATATTTTAGGGTTTTCTGACCAAATGTTTAGTGATAAAGTGATGGTATTGAAGCCCATGCAAACGCTTGGGCGCGAAAAAATGCTATTTGGTTAGCGATTTTTTGCTAAAACAATAGCATTATTCAAATTTTTCAAGCGACGCTGCTGCAGTGCTTAGCTTTGTCAAACTTCAATTTTCCCAGGATTGAATGCTTCTGCTATAAATGGAAACCGTGACTAGAATTATTGATCAGAAACAATGTTGCTTCCGACTATTGCATGTTTTCTGTTCTCAAGAGTGATCGCGACCAAAAATCTGTCTCTAACACTGCACTTCCATGTAACTTTGACCCATCAGAGGGTACGAAAAAGAAACAAGAAGCTTCATGGCTAATTGCTGTACACAGTGTACATCTCTGGAAGTGAACCAGTCACATCCATCTGTATCTGTCCCACTGCACCTGCGATGCTTCAATCAAGGTGAAAAGCAGTGTTCGATTTTGTGACTGACTAATTTTCGACAGAAGAGGAAATGGAGGGATATGATGAATGAACTGCAGGCAGGCGCTATCAGACTGAAGCAAAGTAAAGGTGGTGCTCAATAAAACGGCTAGAAGAATGAACACTATAGGCTATACAACAGTTCTGCCATAGGAAGGTAGGTGGTATCATTCTCTTCTTTGGCTTCTTTAGCTTCTTGTGGTACCATACAGTATGTTAGCCCTGTTTCTGTTGCATGTTTCTCGGTTTTATCTTAGGCCTACTATGTTTAATTTTCGTAATTTTGTACCGTAGTAATATGTAGGTTCACAATATTATTGTACAGTAATACGACTATTTATGTGTTTTTTTATGCGCGTTTCGATACGAACAGTACCATGCTTGTCCATCCATGTATGAATCTACAACTATTATGAATTTGTGATGATGTGTTTTTTGAAAAATAAAAATCACTACTTGATTGTGAAAATGTGCTAAAAATGTTATTAGAAAATTGCTAACTTTTAGCGAAAATAATCACTAAACATTTTAGTAAAATTGTATCACTAAACTGGGTAGTGGAAACTAACTAAAGGGATCCCAAGCCGTATTTGCAGTAAAAGTTTAGTGACAGTTTTAGTGAAAATTCACTATACCTGGTAAGAGAGTAATTACTTTTTAGCGTTGGTTTTGGTTGTAAAAGGGCACCCGTGCAAAACGGAGTGGTCGGACTTTCGTACAGAGTATTCGTTTAGAAAAGTGTAACCTTCTATCGTTTGTCGTTTCTGCTGTGCCAGCCGAAGAAAGTGGTTGGTTTGGTTGGTACACAGTGTACACAGCTGCGCGTTAGAGAAAGTTCCAGTTCGTTCTATACCTGAGCGTGATTCGAAGAGAAGAAGAAGGGGGTCTCGCAACCGAAGCCGTCGTGTTGTCAACAAATTCTCCGGAAGAGGTCAGAAAGCGGCGAAATCCAGTTTTTCTTCGCCTTCAACCAGTGAACGAAAACGATGTGGTATGAAACACCAGTTGCTGCACAGCCGATTTCTTCATTGTGATGCGAAAAATCGGCGACACCAAATATTGCCAAAAATGCCACCTTACGTCAGTTGTATAACCGGTACAAGGAGAGATGGGAGCGTGCGTACTACGTGCAAACAAATAATGCACCTCTTGATGTCGACCGCCTGTTGATAAAGACAAAGACGGCGAAGGTGTACTGTACAGCAACGAACACCTAGGGGAGGGCAACGATCCATAATGATTGGGGCGCCACAGACGTGAACTTCGAATTCGCTCCGAATTCGGAGCCCTGACTATGCTTCAACATGCAAAATCACCGAGTTCGCTCCGAACTCGCTCCGCTTTTTCGAACGTGCGTGTGAACAACCGAGTTTGTAATTCGAAGTCGTGTGAGTCATTGACGTTCGTTTCGGATCAAAACAAAGTCATTCCAAACTCGGAGCGAACTCGCTCGGAGCAAACTCGGAGCACGTCTGTAGCGGGCCTGTCTCTGACGTCTGGGGCCCAACAACCCACCATAGGGCGAGCCACCGTCGCGAAGGTTGGATTCCAGTGCCCACGTCCCCGTGCGTACAGGGGCTTGGAATAACCAGCATAATTCCTTGCCAACACCTGACGAGACTCGAACCTTGCACCTCTACGTGATAGGCGGACGCCTTATCCACTAGGCCACGGGTGCCATCGAACCGGCGAAAACTTGCTATACCCATAAATGACTAAACTCTACTTGTACATACGTACCTACATCGCGCCATGAACAATTGCACCTCCTTGTCACGTTCACGTACCTACAGTACAGTGATGTAAACCATTTTTCATCCAATAAACAAGTTCACACAAACAATGTGTCACCGCAGATATGCATGCATGCATGCAGGTACGGCGTGTCCAACCAGCTCACTATAAGGTGTAGTACGCTGGCTGTGGCTACACCCGACGCCGTGGCCGTACGTGTGTATTGTATGTACAGGGCCACGTAGACCTACCTAACGATCCAACCTTATAACTCCCGCATTAGAGTAGATATCAAGCTAAAATTTTGTCACCAGAAACCCAAGAATATACCATACTTTGTGGCAAAATTTGAGTTAGCTAGGTAAAATAGGGATGAAATTGCGAGCTTGCAAATTTGCGACCACGTTTTTCAACATTTTGAAAGCAGTGGTTCCATCCACTTTTGATCTCGACACCCTTGAAGGCTGTTGGGGGCTGTGTATATCACCTGTATTTTTGAATCCTTTGTGTTCTGGACTGTAATGACGTTCAGCTACTGTTGTTCCGTCATGTTGTTGTCATGTTGTATGAACTGCTTGACCATGCTGAGCAGAAGATTTTCAACTCAAAACCACGGTAAGTGCGGAAAATGATCAAAAAGGGTCCTACATTTCCAAGCCTGTAATTTCGTTCGTTGCGGGCCTATCTGGCTCAAATTTTGCCACAAAGTATGGCATACTGTTTGTGGGTTTCTGGCGATAAAATGTACTGTTGTTTGAAATGAACGCGAAGCGGGGCCAGGCATCAAATTATTTCGGTCTTTTCAGCAGACAGAGCTTCACCAACATGGCAGAAACGGTAAGGATCACGACGCCAAGAAAGAAGCAGAAGCATCCAAAAACCCTTGTTTTGAAGTCTGTCATGATTGATTTTTGATAGAATTATAATTTAGATAAAATATTTTAGTCAAACCACCTGTCCTATTTTTGCATTTTGGGCCAGTTCGATTTCAGTCTGAGCGGTCCAATTCGACACTTGCTGATAGTGATTAGTACGTACGTACTACGATATACTGCGTATGTACGTACTACGCTAAACGCAGTACGTACGCACTTTACTGTACATAATTATAGTCGGCCAGCGCAGTCGGCAACAACACAAAAGGCGTAGGAAAGCGACGCTGTGACGTCAGCATTAACTCCGTTGTGTGCTGTGCAATCGCGTCGATATTCGTCGGTCACGTGGGAAATATTTGTGGAAACAGCCTCTTCAAGCTCGTCGACACGTATTGATTGATTTCAAATGCTTCTATTTCATTGATTTGACAAAATTTTTTTCCATTGGGAGTTAAAGCTGAATCTGGCAGTTTGTTGGTTTCATAGTTATCTGTACTTTATTTCTCATGCAATTTTGTAGATGGGGTACTGTAATGGGTTATTTCCTATTAGGCGGAGGATATTGCGGAGTACAAGGGCGGCCATCTTGCCACGGAGCGTCAGTTTTCGTCTGTTGTTGACTCACGGAGTGGTTGTGTTGAAAATTGCTCTCGCAAAGCTTCGAAATTTCTCGAATATTTCACCTTGTTTCGTCATTTAGCCAGGGTCCAGTTGTGTTCTGTCGTCAAAACTGTTTTGTCCATCAACAGCATGGTAGTTTATAGTGAAAACTTCGCCAGCTCTTCACGCCAGTTGAAGGAAGATGCATCGCCGACCCATTTGCTCACAATCGCGATCAGGAAACGCAAAACTCTGACGAGCCCTAAGAGAGATCGGGATCTTCGACAGGAGCTGCTGCTTGGCGGTCTGATCCAGAACTTGTGCAAGGCGATCGGAGAGCAGCGAGCGGCGAGGAAACGGAGACGATTCGCCGATTTCGACTCATCCGGGTCCGGCGGGGAAACTTTCTCATCATTCCAGTCAAATGCGATCTCGTCTGACTGGGCTGGCGACAAATGCTTCAGGAAGAGACTCTGCGGAGAGGACAAGGAGACGTCGTCAAGGCCCGACCGCTGGAGTCCGGTAAGAAAGGGCGACCGTATGCGGTCATCCTCGGAATCGTGCGCATATGATGATGCTCCAGAGTCGATGGATGATGAGCTGAAGCGGAAGCGATCACGACGAGCCGCCACACCGGAGCCGAGACCCAGCGCTGTCAAATACAGTGACACGGATCCGTTCGGACTGGACGAGTTCTTTCGATCGCTCAGCTCGGTTTCAGTTTCCGGATGAGAAATTGCCAGAAGACTGACTCGTGCCGTGTGAGTACTGTACTGTACTGTGCACTCAACCGCTTAGATAAAGGCAAAGCCTCGTTTTGGAATTTTTTATGGGTTTTTGACAAGTATTCCTACCCCAAAACGTTGGAGTTGAGTGATTGCATTGATTTTGATAGGCATCGTGTAGTGATTATTACTTTGTACGTACAAGTATGGTGTTGAGGTGTGTGCTTTTGTACTGTTACAGATGGTTGGCCTGGGAAGTGGCAGAGTCGATGGCTCAAATCCATCCCTCAGCCCCATGGAAAAGTCAGCTTACCGTAATCATATAGTATTTTATCAAAAATAAACTTGTACTTGATGGTACGTGTGAGTGTCGCATTTTATGTTTCATCATCGTGATTCATACGGCTGTATGATGGGCTGAAGGAAGGTGGGAAAAAGGGAATTGGGCGTTGGTTGAGGGTTAGGATAGGATAAGCTAAGGGTTACTGTAGAATACACCAATGCTCTCCATCAAAACTCGCTCTGATTTGCGCATCCGCTTCTCGCATAATTGCTTCGCATTATGTACATGATATTTTACTTTCCCTTTGTTGCGCTAAGAACATAAGCTTGCATTGAACAATTTGCTTACAGGGTCTTCGCATCATGCTTCAAGGGAAACCCCAAGTGCTCTCAAAGGACAATCCAATCAATAAAATTTTCTTCCATTTTCATCACCCTGCTTTATTACCGTTTGCTAATCCCCGTCAAGGGGCGTGCTTCGGTCTATTTGCAGCTTTTTTGGTCGCCGGTTAGTTTCGAAGTGTATACCCGAAGGGTTAAACGCCTGTTACACCTGCTGCATAGCCTACACCAACGTATTTTCGGCCGAAAGCGGACTCAACGTGTAAAGCGTGGTATGCCACCAAAATCCTGCCCCAGTTTCAGTAGAGGATGGTGTACTTCCAGATAGAGAACAGGAATAACATGGGAATAGATAGTGTCATGGTTGGGAGAGGTTCCGCAATGGCGAAATGTCAGGCTGGTAGCGAGAGGAAGGGAATCGGAACGATGTGGATAATGTGCGTGCGTGCGTGGGCTATTTCCAGGGAAATGTCATCGCGTCTATACATAACATACGCCGCCACGATCATCTTTTTTTCCTACGCTGTCACCGTCACCCGTCCATTGTTTACTCACGGACTTTTTCGAGGAATTCACCGCCGCCTCATCATTTTTCCCATCCGCCCGGTACACGACCCCACACCGCCCCGTCTCAGTATTTTTGCGCCATGCTGTTTAGGAGTTCTTGGCAATGGGAATCACATACAAATTCAGGACATCAATAATTACGAATTCGGCCCGCAAGAAAAAGGCCCGACAAATTCATCATGGGGATGTGAAAAAAAGTGGAAACTGTATCACAGTTCAATCAATGCCTCGCTCAGTATTTTCGTCATGTGCTGTTTAGCTTTTATTGCCGCTGCTTTACATAGTCCAATCCGAGGACAGAAAATTCCAGTGCAAAAATGCAGAATGGTTTTCTTCTTCCAATAGTTTCCAGGAGTGATGGGAAATTGCGCTCACAGGAAAAAACGGTCAAACTCGTCCCAATGCCCTGTCTCAGTATTTTCGTCCTGTGCTGTTTAGCCTTGTGTTCGTCAACTCAGTCCATATCGAAACGTGAAGTGGCGTTGCAAAATGGTTTTCCGGTTCCAGAAATTATGGGAAATCGCTTCAGGAAAAGGGTCAATACGCATCTGAAAATGCGCCCTGTCTCAGTATTTCGTCCTGTGCTGTTTAGCTCTGCTGCATAGCTGCATCTATTGAAAGAAGCATTCGCATCATATCACCCTAATTCGCCGCTCATTGGGAAAAAAAATACCCGCGAAAAGAATTGTATCTATCTACCACCATCGCCTACCGGGTCAGGTCTACTTAAGCATGCATCAATGCGCGCTGCTAGCTGTACGGTACCCAGTCTCAGGGACATTTTCACATCAGATAGGACCGGAAATTTTGGATGATTGTGAGAATTAGCAGAAGGGTGGCTCCCAGTCCGAATTGTACATCATCAATCAACCTCAACCCGCCTCATGCATCGCCCCAGTCTTGAAGATTCTTGGGGAATTCTTGGGATGGTTTCGACAATAGTTTTGCCCCACACTGGGAATACATGGCATCGTGCGTCTGCTTATGTGCTATTTAGCGTCGCAGAACCAGGAAAATGGGAAGCTCTAGGATGTCTGGGTAAATCGGCTAGATGAGGAGAAGAGTCAGTCGTTCGAGGAAAGGAGCTATGAGGAAGGGAATCTTTTGGGGAGGAATTTTATGAAGCGCAATTAGCAGGATCAGTTTCTTTGGTCGTTTTTCATCCGCCTACCGCATTGGCACAACCCTACGTTGTACTCCGCTTCTGGATTCCTTGCTACAGGCCTTAAATTTTGCCTTTTCTCTTGCTCTGTTTTCTGTGGAAATCGCTATTTTCAGATTCACAATTTTCTTCAGTGCCTTTTCTTCTCATTCCTGTTTTGCGAAATTAAGAAATTCGAATACAAGTCAAGGTCCAAATTTGCTGCCAATCCAAAAAGAATCAACGCTTCGTTTTCAAATTTCAATTCATCTTCATAATCCTGCTCATCTTTCATCGCAATACTTCTTCCATTCTTCATCTTTTTCCAAAGACCACCTCATTCAAAATCTGGGCATAATCAAGCTTTTCTACGTCAAACTATTTTTTCTCCGCAAAAGTCAAGTCGGTGTCAGGAGTGTTTGGGAATCACCTAGGAAGTGCTCTTTGGTCGGGCTGTTCAAAGGGGATAGAAATTCGATGGGAATTCAGTAAACATCCGTACCACCATCGCAATCAGAGGGTTTTCATTCCAGAGTTGCCCCTGTCCACGTTTAGAGGTACAGTTCATCGGGAGATCAACGTTGGTAAAGTACAGTAAAACCGTAAATTTAACGAAGTAAAAAATCAAAGTCAAATTAGTTCGTCTTTTGTAAGCATTGTTATCGTATACATAGATTTCCACACTTGTAGTACCCGCATAGGGCTATGGTATGCGTGTTGTGCGAGTATTTATTTCCAGAGCTTCGTCACGGTTGTGGTTTGAGCTGAATCCCAGTAGCTTGCTTATAGTACACACGCTAACGCTGTCGTCTCATCCAACACTTCCAATTTTTATCACTTTGGATAACCAGCCACACTTACCTCCAAGTTTGTACACAGTGTGCTCATGTTGTGCGAGTGTTTTTGGTGTATTTACTTCCAGAGCTTTCACAGAGTTCTAAATTTCAACGATAATAGCGGATGCCTTGCTTGGCTGGTTTGGCTTGTCCTGTGACTTGGATTAGTTGTTACCCAGTGCACAAGTGTCGGTATGCCTCATAAGCAATTTTGTTCATTTTCATGGTATGAGAAAAGCTACATCTGTCAGCTTGATAGTTAGTGGGGTGAAAGCGCACATGCATATTCGCAAAAGGTTTTGTATTGTCAATTTGGTGTGATTTTTTACAAGCTGCTACACACGAGTTGCCTGTCGTTGAAAAGTGTGAGCATAGGTGGAAGGTTATATTTTTTTGGTAAAAATTACCGTCTTATTTGGCTTATATTCCAAGTGCAAAATGCTTGCTACGTTCCTCATCCTATAGCACTGGCCGTTTTGGTGTGAGTGGGGTTATGTTGGAATGGAATGCTCATTTTATGTATGCAATGCCCGATGGACTGGGGTAATGGGTTTACTGCATTGAAATGTTGTGGGTTCTCGTGGCTACTGTAGTTAATTTAGGAATAGCTTTAAAAGTTTTCATCACGTTTTGTCCTCTATCGTTCCCAGCTTTTTTTCGGTGTCATTTGACAAGCAATTCTCATCTTTCTGCTGCTAGTGTATTGTAAATTATAAATATGCCCAACTTCTGGCTAGCAAAACGCCTTTGCTTTAGGTTCTCGTAGTAACGATAAACTCTTTTCAATTGAGTTTTGTTTCTTCCTAAATTGTGACAGTCTTGCTCGTGTGTGCGGTTGGTTGCTTGTTACTGTACTTTGAGTGTTGGTCAATTCGTTCCGTACGTACTAGAAAGTGCGACACAATCTTCTTGCTGATTTTTACCTTCTGTTATATGCAAGCTAGCTAATGATAGAAGTAGTGATGTACGTTGTACACAAGATGGTTTAGGGTACGCAGGGCAGGGAAGCTTGCATCAGTATGAGTTCCTATGGCTAATTCTAAAACGTGCATATTCAAACTGTACATACTATTGCCTACTGGAGCACAGCTTTTCTTGTTCTATCGTCGTCATAATATACCCAATGTCACCATTATTTCACTGCATGGGTGTTCATTTTCTTGGAAGTATGGAAGGAAGTTTATTATGGCTTGTTACTCGCCTATTATACACCTTTTGTTTTGGAGGCCTATTTCTGCTGTGGTTATCTCTGGGCATAATGGCATCGAGAAGTGTTGTTGAAGTCAAGTTTATCATTACCGTTGCTCTGCTGTTCGGTGTTCTTCTTTATGCTCGAAGTAGCTAGCGTTACGCATATTTATTTTATTGTGGCCATCACTGCAACTAGCATTCGAATGCATACGTCGGTCTCGGTTTATCGGCTTGCCGTGTCATTGTTTCCTTATATTCAACCAAGTGCACCACTGAAATCAATGTGCTTCTTCTATCAACCGTGCATTCCTATTCGCTACTGTATAACCACGGTTTTTGGCTGAAACGGACACCTTGCGATTTCTTTTCTATAACTGCCAAAGGTCAACTGTACCACTAGAATATTGTACTGTATTGCCTGCTCTACACCTCCGTTTTGCCATCCGTTATTATGTCTACCACCGTCCTGCAAAATAAGCTACTGCTCAAAGCTATTGCGCTAAACCACAACGCCGTCTGTCTTCTACACAAATCACTTTTTTGGGATTTTCTGGCCCTATTATTTGGCTGCATGGTGCATAGTGGCGCAGTTCAAGTCTGTGGGTATAGAAGAAGGTGATAGAGCCTGTGCATTTCTGGTACCAAGTTGTTTGCTGTCGGTGTGTCAGTGTCTTTGCAGTGGTTTTTACACGTGCTGTATCATACTATTCGCCGGGAAAAGTAACCAACTCTGTGGTATACGGTACAATAGCAATGTCAGTGGTGTGGTGGATTGTGGTTTATTTCTGCTGTTAGCATCGTCGCATATGCATACTCAATAATGCCCTCTGCCGTCTACGTACGCTGCTGTCTTCTTCCGAACATGCACACCTCTTCTCCATTACACGCGGCTGCCGCCATATTCTTTGTCAATCCTCTCACACGGGAGCGTGAGCTTTTCTGCTAATTTGTGCCTCCAATCCTTCCATTGCTGGGTTTGTCTGGGCAACCAGTGTGTGGGTGCTTATTTCATTTTTGGAATGGCCAAATCTGGCGAACAAGCTTGCGTTGCACAGTCGTCCAAACCTCGTCTCGTCCGCTGCCTACTATGCTCTGCTAGGAGGATGCCGTAGTAATTCCTCGTGTCTCGGCTCAACTTTTGTGTACAAACAAACGTAATGCATCTCAAGTACTAGATAGACTTGTATGTGCTTGTCGCGTTGTGCAAAGTGCTGCTTACAGTGCACCCTGTTAGTTACGGCTGGAAAGAACCACCACGTTAGGGGTAGAAGTTACGTTCACAGCAAGCCGCTCGGTATTGGCCCTCGTTAACCCCAATGTTCACTGTCCACTGGTGGTAAGAACGCACGGTTTTCAATGCCTGCGCCGTCTAAATAGCAACGTGCCTACTTTCAGTCTGTATTCAAGGGAAAGCTAATGCTAACAGGCATGGACGGCCGCGTTGGCATCCAGCCTCTAGTGCTTCAGTGCCCTGTTGGCTGGATGTCAGTTGGCAATGTCCATCCCTGTTCAGCATGAGCGCGCTTCTCATTCGCCAATCAAGTCAGGAGCAACAATACAAGGTAAACTTGCATCTGTGGGTTTTGAATGCCAGAGCATTATGCTTGAAGCGACTGATGAAGTCAGAGCGAATTTTCCCCGACTAAGTTAGGACAGGAACAAAGGGGGTAGGACACAGGAACAGGGGGCGGCGGGAGGGAGATTGGGAATCAGTTCTGGGGGGGGGGGGGGAGTATTTTAGGGTTTACAGCTATGATGTGACGTGATCATGATACCCATCCAATGCTACTCTATCGATACGCCGAGGTTCACAGCTGTGTGAGCCTAATTCCAAGAGAACCAGTTCGTGCCTTCATTGAACGCGCCAAATCTTGGACAGGTAAAAAATATAACATGCACAAAGCAAATCGACAAAGCAAGCGCTAGTATACGTACCTACCTACCTTCTGGATAATAAACTGACTTTGCCTATTACAATATGATACTGATACAGGGCGGGTTCTTTTCAGTGGCAGAACTCAAGTCATGCATTATGAACAAAGCTCAGCTTCGATATCGACTCGCGTGGGCTCATGCAGAATGACCAGTTGAAGTGAGTGAGTAGTGCATGCATTCATTCCAATGGCATCGAATTCAGTGCTTTGCATACTCTATTTGAGATCAATGTGAAAGCCAGCGGATCATTATGTTATGTTAGAGTGAGAGGTCAATTTTAGCGGATTTGACTGACACCATTTTGGATTGCGAGCTCATTCACGTTTTTATTAGGAATCTTTCTTGTAAACAGTACAAGTAAAAGTGAGTATTCTGTGGATCCAAGTGAGTACCGCGCTGTTGTAATATTGTACCTAGTTTCTTGTAGCTTACAGAATGATAGCGATATTGTTATACTTTTTCGTACAGTAATGTGATTTATATGTGTGTGCATAGTGCATACTAGGATTCTCGATATTTTTTGAGATCGATAATTATTGCCTGGCACTACTATCATTGCTGTGGAAGGCTATTGCTGCTGTAGTGTCACCGTATCGAAGTAAGTTTAGCCGACAGGAATACGTTTCGAAAGTGAGTGAGGATGAAGTGAGTGCCAAAATAAAATTTATCACCTAATTTTTTACCTATTATCTGTTTAATCGTGACCAGTACACAACACACTTGCGTTGCGCCAAGTAAGAAACAACGTTGTGGGTATCGACCGTTTGCGATCGTTATTCACATCTCTCGGCGTCCTTCATCCAAAGGCTTATTGCAAGTATGGCAATTGCTGTGTTCATTGTCTGACCATAGGCATGCGTAACCGTGTAGGTATAAGACATGTAGACAAGCAAGATATGGTCAGACAAGGAATACTGTACGTATGTTATGTACATCAACATTAGCACTATAAAACAACGCGCGAACGCTACCCAAGTACTGAAGTGAAAGAAAATATACTCTGTTTGATACTAGCATAAGTACTAATTTAGTTGGTTGACCCATGGTACTGTATAAACCGTACGTATTATTTGACACGGGACTGAGGAACGAAATCAACACTCAACCTATGCCGCTCTTTTCTAGGCCCGAACGACGGCGGGTCTGATAGAACAAGGGGTTTGCCATCAAATGAAAGAAGAGAACGGTGTGATTACGATGGTCACATCATGACAATGTTTTGATTCATGCTGGACCAAGATCCGGGCACTAGTACGTGTACTGTACATATTCTACTATACCGTACGTGCAGTGCTACATACTGTACTACACTTACAGGTACGACAGGCAGTGGTTGACTGTTGGCAGTCCGTGAAACATTTCAGCTCTTGGAAGCTGCAGTACAGCAGGTGTTTGCCAATTTGGTGCGCAAGCAGGTGCTCCCCCTTCTCTTCAGCCAGTGAAAGAAGCGCGGCTGAATCAACAAACTTACTATGCTTCTTCTTGCGTCAGTACTTTCAATTCAATTTCATTTATGCCATTCTGCTGTCATGTGCTACGGGTAATTCCGATTATATTGGCATCTGTGCATGTTGCATGTGCCCATCGGTGAAATAAATAATGAAGGAGTACAAGTTGGTGGTTATGGGCAGTGGTGGTGTGGGCAAAAGCGCCCTGACAGTGCAATTCGTGCAGAATATGTTTGTGGAAAAGTACGATCCGACTATAGAGGATTCCTATCGCAAACAGATGGATGTGGACGGTGAACGATGTCACTTGGAAATCTTGGACACAGCTGGCACGGAACAGTTCACTGCAATGCGAGATCTGTACATGAAGAATGGAGATGGGTTCATCCTCGTCTACTCCATCACAGCGCAGTCCACCTTCACCGACATCCCGTCGCGCATTCGCATTCTCTAATATTTATGTATCTTTGTCAAAACTACTAGTATCAAGAATTGTCAGACCTCACCGTTTTTGCCCACTAGGCTATGCTACTAAATAGCGTCTGCGAATGCGCAGCTTACTGACGAGATGCACAAGCAAATAATGCGTGTGAAGCAGTTGGGCAGTGGAGGAGAGAAGCGACAGGTGCCAGTAATGTTGGTGGGGAATAAAATAGACTTGGAAGACGAGCGAACTGTCAGCCATGAGCAAGGTCGCCAACTGGCTATACATCTAGGCGCATCCTTCATCGAAGCTTCGGCCAAAACCAAAGAGAATGTCAACCAAATATTCGTGGATCTGGTGAAACTAATCAATCAACAGAATCCATCCAATGAAAACAAATCAAATCGATGCTGCCTCATTGCTTGAGTCGGATGGGAGGGAGCGACAAGCAAAAGGCGGTGGGGCGACGCCATGTTCGGTATGTGATGTACGCAACGTAGGTACGTAAGCAGGGGTGTTCGAATGCGAGCTCAAGCGAGCATCCTATACTCATACATAATCATGTGATACGTATAAAAGTAATGATCAACAGGTTAGCACGTGCTGAATTTCTTAGCACTACTATCTATCTACGGTACCTACGTATGCATACGTATGTATATGTACTGTATACAAGAAGTAGAGTTCTGTCGGGCAAACCCGGTCATGGGGTAAACCCAGCCACCTAAGCTCCTTTGAACTTGCTGTTTCAGCAAATTATGAACCAAATAGCTCGTTATTCAAGGAATTGATTAAAATGCGATGTCAGGTAGTATTGAGAATTGCGTGGACAGGGGGGTAATTTTCAGTTTTCTGCTGATGACGTGAGCTGATAGCCCAACTGATTTTACGTATTTTACAAAAAGACCGGGTCGAAAATTCGCACCAAGTCCTGAGATATAAGGCCTCAAAGTTGACCACAATTTGACCTTAATTTTTCACTTTTTCACCCTAAAATGAGGGTAAATAGCCCCACAGTGGGGCTTTGGGGCTATAAATTTGCACACACATAGACCCTATGGGGATACATGTTCAGACAAATTTTGAGCCCTCTAGCCCTCTTGGTTCAGGAGTTAAAGCTGTTTTTGCTGAAAATCCGAAAATTGCAATTTTTCCATAATTTTCAAAATTTTGAGAGAGTTAGTCCGTGTGCCCGCTGTTTTATTTCTGAATCTTGTAGAGCAGAAAATTTGCTACAAGATAGGCTACATTTGAAAAGAAAGTCACCAATGGGAAATTTTCACAGCAAGGCCTCGAAGAGTGGCGAGTAAGGGTTTTAAGAGTGTGCGTTTTCCCCATTTTTCAAGCTAACTCAACAATATCACGGATACTCTCTCCTCAAAAGTAGCCTATCTTATGTAAAATTTGATGAAGATTTCGAAAAAAATATTTTTGCCCCCAAAAAAGTTAACCCTACCCCAAAAATGTTCAAAAATTGTCAATCAATTACATCTTTTGTAAGATTATATGCGAGGGGTTAACTTTTTTGGGGGCAAAAATACTTTTTTCTAAATCTTCATCAAATTTTACATAAGATAGGCTACTTTTGAGGAGAGAGTATCCGTGATATTGTTGAGTTAGCGTGAAAAATGGGGAAAACGCACACTCTTAAAACCCTTACTCGCCACTCTTCGAGGCCTTGCTGTGAAAATTTCCCATAGGTGACTTTCTTTTCAAATGTAGCCTATCTTGTAGCAAATTTTCTGCTCTACAAGATTCAGAAATAAAACAGCGGGCACACGGACTAACTCTCTCAAAATTTCGAAAATTATGAAAAAATTGCAATTTTCGGATTTTAAGCAAAAACAGCTTTAACTTCAGCTTTAAATACGTAAAATCAGTTGGGCTATCAGCTCACGTCATCAGCAGAAAACTGAAAATTACCCCCCTGTCCGCGGTACTGTACAGCAATACTGAATCCTTCCAGACATCGCGTTTTAATATGAATATTATCTCAATCGGTATTGCTGAGTTATGCAGCCCTGAAACTTAGGTGGCCGGATTTACCCCATAGTACCCTACGCTATTCCGACGCAAAGTGTTATCCCAGAAAATTATTGCTTACATACAGTAGAGCCTGCAGCGTTGACGTCATGCAATAAGATTTGGGTAAAAACAATATCAGAGTGCACTTCCTAAGAATATGCCCAGTTGTCCTATAAAGTACGTGATCATGATCCAATGCAGCGGGTGCGAGAATTCAATTTTCACCCAGTTCAGTACCAACAAAGCATCCGACAGGTAAAAGCAGGCGTAACCCAAGGCTCGGATCAAGTTCGCTTCCGATGGTACTGCGTGCCATTCAGACAAAGCGAACCACAGACCAGCCGACAAAATGGCACCATACAGCGGCAACAAAATTTTCAGCAACGGATGTGGAATTTTCTGAAAGACCACCACGAATACGAGTATGGTAACTGCAGTTATCACCGTTCCGGCCGAAGACCAATGGTGCCCGGCGTAAAACGAAGGTATGTAGAACAGATGGGCGCAAATGAAAGGAAAGACACCGGCGGAAAATTGACCCAAGGAAGCTGCAACGATTACAGGCTCAACCTTCCACTGTATTGTCATGACACCTTGATGACACTAGAGCTAGGTACAATCAGGGTGTAGAACTATCGAACAATGTGCCTACGGTATGTACCTTTTCCCGCAAGAAAGAAATCTCCCAAGGCTGAGAACAGATTTCCGCAAACGAGAAAGTAGCGAGTGTCTGCTGAGGCGATAGTTTGCCAGGATGTCCAAGCCAGAGCTAGGAGTGGGGCGGTTTTTGTCAATCGATACTTCACGCCCAACCAACTCGTATCCGGAACGGAGAGATCGTTGAGCCAGAAAAATGCCGCGATTGTGTAGAAGAAGGGTAACAAATGAGCGACAAGCGCCATGATGGAGAAGAGTTTTCTACCACCTCCTTCAGCTGGATTGGGTTTCAAGCTTGTGTGCTTGCTGGGACTGTTGTCTCTCGTGTTGACAAGATTGCTTGCGTCTTAACCCGTGTACTATGCACACGCATTGTACTATGTACCGTACCTACAGTTATGTAGGCCTACTATGCACGTACTGTAGGATGACGAATGTAATGGCAGTTAGTTTCCATCAGTCAACCATTCCGCTATAGCTTTCACCAACACAACAACATAACATTTACGGCTCATAAAACGCACAGCGGCCTTAGCTACATATGCAATATGCATGCAGCACACATCTGTGCATGGTATGGCAGTGCAGCTCATCTACAGTACAAACATTGAATGATAAGTAACCATAGCAGCACCCTATGCAGAGCTGACGTATGCGCATGCAGCATTGGTACCATCGTATTGTATCTGTGTACGTACGCATACTATGTAATGTACGTACGTACCGTACGTAATGCAATGCGCAGAATGCAGCAGTGGATCAGGACATCGGATTGGTCCGTAGCTGTGCATTAGGAAGCGAAGATGATTATTGTGATGGTAGATTGAATGCAAAAGCCCATAATCTTAGAAGCTTTGGCTTTTTCCTCCTGGGTCTCAATTTGGCCAAAAAACATAAACATCGGCCGCCGCAAATGTGTTTTGTAGAGGCACAGAAAGGATGTGATGTACAGTAAGTACATAACATAGTACCCGTTATGCCAGGGATGTCTATTGCGTATGTAACCTCCTATACGTGTACTACGCTCAGGCACGAAAGTTCCCTTTTCTTCTGGCTAATTCTTGTAAAAAAAAACCCTTCTACGAAATTAGCTTTGGAACAAAAGTATGTATGGTCGCGGGGCTAAAGTGAAGTGACTGACATGCTTTGTTCGGCTCGGCTACTGTACGTATACTATACGGAAAAGAAAAGAGAAAGTGGCAGTTGCTCCTACAGCCTCCAGAACCTGTCAGAAATTGGTTGTAAGTTCCCTGCAATAAACCGGGAGCCGGAATTAAAGCCGACAATTAATCACATCTAACATATGAGCTAACGCCACATTGGCTCCGCTTAGCAGCTTCTAGGATTGCCATAGCGTCGTTGCTTTTATCAGCATACGAGACTTATTTTCGAAGGCCGTGCGTCTCATGCTGAGATTTTTCAAAAGTGAAGAAAAACCAAGCCACGTAACGTACTGCTGAAACGCCTCAAAAAATTACTCCTGCTCCCAGCAGTGTGATGGGGTACACGTACACCATGTGGTCATTCATTATACCCTGACGACAAATACTTTGGAACCGTCTCATATGATTACAAGATACAAATCTATATGCCGTTCGTCACTGACTTACTGCTGTTGGCATTGTTGCTGACTGAACTAGTGTTTGTGCACGTCGAACCAAAACGAAATAAACCTGCCGGAAACAGTGACAGTTTGAATCAAAAGCGGTAAGTACGTCACAGCATAAAATTGTATACATATTTCTTACAATATTTTTGTGAGATTACTTTCGCCATTTCAGAAAGATCTTCGTCACCCACAAATCGAAACAGTACGACGACGTTGAAGACTTTTACGACACTCCTGAGCCTTCGTTCGAAGAATTTTTAACGCAGGGAACTTATCCAGGGCAATATTCCTGCATGGTCAGAAAGCCACCAACTCGAACACGCTTCTGGCAGTGGGAACGCAAACCTGGCACATGACATACAATACCCATTTTGTTCTTCTATATTTTACTTACTGTAGCTCTCGCTTTCGAATCATCACGTATAGTATCACGACGTAAACCATCACTAGTAAACTTCCTTCATTTTGCTATGGCAACCGACAGTAGAATGAAATAAAGCTGAAGCAAAAGGAGATAGCAGTGAGCGAGGAAGGGGGCTTGCATTGCCGCAACCTATGTACATAGCAAGTAGGATTACAAACCAATTCAGAAAGACAGTCAGTGCAAAGAACCCATAGAAATGATAATGGGTTTCAACGTGGTCACTCTACTACTGCTACTATGCCTTGTCGTTTTGACCTCGTCGTCATCAAGTAATTCAAACACTGTGCAAACGTCCAGGAACTGTTTGTCCTTAATCCATAATCGAACCGAAGAAAAATGTTTTATCGTGTTTTCATTTGCAGCAGAAAAGCCTTCATTGAAAAGTGAAGTTGCGCGGAAGAAGGAAACGCTCTCTGCCATGCTGACAAGGAAAGGCATTCGGCTTCTAAAACCAGCAGTCATCATTCCATCAGATGACAATGAATCAGCCTCATCGACATCGGCAGACAGCACCGACACTCCAACCGTACCCACAGATGACAATAATAAGGATCCAAATGAATTGAATATCATCATAAAGATCAAGCTAGAAATGATCGATCGGATGTCAAAAGATGGTGACCAGTAATGAGCAGACATACTGTAAAAAAAGCAAGAAATTTTCGGATTCCGGACAAACCCGCCCAAGCGCCGTCCGAAAGATCGTCCGAAGCTGATCACTTCTTATCCAAAGTGCGTCCGAAAATTTCTTGCTTTAAGATAGCTACGTACGTACATAGTTGTCGTCTGGACGGAGAGCGCGTAATATTGTCATATTCCACCCAACGTTCTCTCCCATTCAATGATGTAATGTTTGCGATGAAGAAAGTATCGCCGGCATTCCAGGACGCTGACAAAGAAAATCCCACCTACGACCACATAGCCGAACACACCAAGCATGGCGCCGGAGACAAAGTTCTCCATCGTCTTCGCGTGATTCAGATTCTCGAACTTCAAATTGATGAATACGATCACAGCGACGCCGATCTCTAATCCGCGCCAAAATAGATACGGATTCAAATAATGCAGCGACAACTTGTGCACCGCCCAAAACAGAAGAGCAACGCACATAACAGGGTGCTTCAGAAGAACCAGTAAGCTACTGTACCATGTCATACACACCTCATGGCACCTGTACCTGCCATCCATACAAGCGAAAAGGCCTACGTACGTACGTTACATTATAAAATAACACATATTGTACGTACAATCTAATCTACCATGGTGTGCCACACTGGCGTAGAATGATCAGAATGACTAAAATTCAATTCAAGAAAATAATTCACAAGGAACAAGCCTTCTGAATCACCCTGTCCTGTAAAATTGATGAAGAGAACAATTCCGCAGAGTTGAAGAAACAGAGTGCCTATTGAGCGATGAAGGAAGACGAACCAGGCTTTTCCGCAAATGGTCAGCATCTCCAGAAAGGCAACGATGCGTACACTGGTGCGAACTTTCAAACAGATACCGAAGGTGCGTTGTTCCGTGGGGAAGGGAATGGGAGGACGGCGAGGAATCGTCTGTCGCGGATTGAACGGCGTCCGCGACTTGAACAAGTTTTTCGTTCGCGAATCCGCGTAAGACGTACCCAAAGGCATCACTTCGCTACCCAACCTCTAGTACAATACCTAACTTGTTCAAAGTGAGACCAGTAGGACAGGAAGCGGGTAAGTAAAGCTGAAACCGACCTCCGAAACTGCCCCTTTCCCTGATGGCAACTAGCGTGATAATTTCGACCCCGAAAGCCCGCGACTCAACTGCAAACTCCTCCAGCCAACCCGGCGCATAAAACTGGCAATAAATTTTATTGACGACTCTTGATGAATAAATTTGGCAAATCGCACGACCATAGAGTTTCTAGATTAAACTGAAAGAAAGCAATACAATTGAACAACGGCACCATTGGCCCGCAAAGCAACTAATTGACCTCAACTTATGCACAACTACTTATTCTACATGATTCTGTTGCACGCACAACCATACGTGCAGGAGCATTTTACATAAGAAGAACTACAACACAGTTGCACACAGGGCAGTTGCAGGTAGGTATAGATCGACATGGATCACTTTGAGAATAAGAGGGGGGCCAAAGACGAGGGCGCTCGGCTGTGTCCATGATGGTGACGTTAGTAGGGACTAGTTTAGTATTGCCACACTTATACCCACCCGAGATTCTCGCTAGAAAGACATGAAGTCACCAAAAAACAGGAAACAAGCGAAGTGCACATACAGTACATAAAAGTCTGCACATACAGTGTATGCACATACATACATAAAAGTAGGGGAATCCAAATCGTATCCTAAATTCGTATCCAAAAATGTTCTGTCGCCTACTGAGTGTGAGTGGTAAATGCATTGTGGAAGAAACGGGCTATGCATGACTCAATACACTATGCGGTGGTGGCCTGACAGTGGTCAGTCAAAGAAGTTACGTGAATATCTGCATGAGCGGACAGAACCAGTTTGTAGGGAGACAGATTCAGTACTTAAGGGGAGCTATTGATTTTTTCCACCATAATAAGCGTTATTAAAGCGATTCATGTCGATGTGTACATGTATAGTTCTTTTCAAACAAACAGCCTTCATGACTTGACCTCTTTCTATGCTATACTGCTGCACTTCTCAATGCATAAGTACGCAAAGAAAAGGAAAGAGTGCTAGCCTACCTAGAATCCTCTGGGCTTCCAGTCGATTTCCTGTGGGACGGAGAAGGTTTTATAGCACTGTACGACGTCGTCGGGTTCGAATCTGACAGAGCGATCTTCCAACATGATGCCGACTTCCTGATTGGTGGCTGCCGAATCCACTGTCTCCTTCTCCCGACGCATTGACACGCACACGCCTGCACACATCGCATATGTACACCCCACCCACCAGTAGCAAACCACAAACAAGCACCGAACACATACATGGCTTTGGGTACAGTAGGCACTAGGCTGCAGAAGCAACTTGTTGCACGTATTCGCCTTGCTCCATACGCGGTTGTCGTTTCGACTTCTCCGCCGAATTGAGCTGTAGTTATCACACATAAGAAAAGCACGCCGAAGCAAATATTTTGCGTGTGTAATAACTGCAGCTCAAAATTCGGCGTACTTTGAGTAAAAAATAATTGCTTCGGCGTGCTTCGCGTGTGTGATAACTACAGCTCATTTCGGCGGGGAGGTCGAAACGCCAACCGCTCTTATGGAGCAAGGCGAATACTATACTGTATGTACGTTGAGCGTACCGTCGAAGAAAACGGAGTCGCCTTTTCGAAATCGTATGCTATGCTTTCGCGTGAGATATCCTTTCTTGACCAGACAGCCAGCCACCGGAATCCCCTGCTTCTTCCGCCCCGCCAACAAAAACTCCTTCAGTACCACACCTTCCCCTACAACATCCCACACTCGTCTCAGCTATACGTATGTACATACATACAGTTCAAACGTAGTCCAAGTGCACAATAATACATAGCCGATTTCGATTTGATCCTGGAGTGGTTCTGGTTACCAACCGAGGAGTTCTTCTTTCTCCACCAGAGGGAGTCTTGAGCTGAGCTCTTTCTTCACATCATCCACCAGATGATAAATGACGTTGAAGCGACGAATCTGCACTCCCTCCGTTGACGCCGACGTCTCTACTTCCGCCGGCGTCTCCACGTTGAAGCAGTAGATCAGACCTAAAAGAAGACGACACATCCAGCGTGTGCTCAAACTGCTGCATGCATCTCCCACTGCAGTAAAAGACACTGTACGCACCGCTTTACCGCCGTAAGCGGGATTGCATAAATAAACCCATTCCCATTGAGCGGATGTGTTGAGAAAATTGAAATGCCAAGCTTGGGTGGTCGGTCGCTCGCATTATGCCTTATTACTCAATGCCTCCACTATGTACTGCAGGTGTGAAATCCAACCGCAATCTCATATTTCACAATTTTTTTCATGGCATTGGGCAGGACTGAGTAGAACTTGAGTCTAATGTCAACATAACGTTCCCCTAATATAACACATTCAACATTCCCATTGTCGACTCCAGGTACATCATATTTTCTGACACTCTATAATTGCAAAGCCTGCTTTCTGGAGCTCTTGTTTGCTTAGGGCGTCGTGGTATGTACATATTGTATATGTACATACGTACCAACGAGTACATACATGTCCTGGTACTCTCAGAATCAACCTACAAAATGTGTGAGAGAGAAAGATCGTTTCAGTCCTCTGTTGTGTTTGACGGTACCAACCAAGAGTCTGTTGGCTGGCATATTGGAAGGAACCAGCTGAACAAAACCAGTCCAACAAAGCGAAAAGCGCGCCAACCTGACAGCCACCACAGCCTGCCTCCCAGCCATCAGTAGCCCATTTTTCTCAATTCTCTACAGCCCACTACAGCTGGCATCAGCAAAGTATCTGACGCAATCTCCCGTCATCCATTTACACGCACAGAACTTCTTTTCGCTTTGCACGTTTGCTGTTCAATACGCCATCATGGCTCCTCCTAAGCTGAAGATGCTCTATTTTCCTCTGGAAGGCAGAGCGGAATCTATCCGCATGATATGCGCCCAAGGTAACATCCCACTGGAGGAAGAAGTCATCAAGTTCTCGGAATGGCCCCAGAGAAAAGCCGGTAAGAAAAAACCTGGGACCTGAACTAACTTAGTGTCAACTCAATTCAGTCACTGGCCATTCATTGCAGCCATCGGTCATTTCAACCAACTGCCAATCCTTGTGGTGGATGGAAACAGCGAGATCCCTCAAACTCTGGCTATCAATCGCTACGTCGCCAAATTGGCCAGTAAGATTATCTTTTCAATGAAAGTTTATGTACAGAGCTCACTCCAATACTTTTTCCCAAATTGCGTGTACATTCAGATCTGATGGGAAAAGATGCGGTGGAGGATGCGAAGATTGATGCCATCGTGGACGGTTGCAATGAAGTCTATTCCGATTTCTACCTGATCGCCGTCCCAGTCATCATGAACAGTCAAATGGAGGTAGGTATGTACACTGTACAGTATCTAGCTATATTATACCACGCACGTAAATCCCCGTCTCCAGACTAGAAAGACCCCAAACACAAAAATTTAGTTCCCGTTATATCTGCTCTTTACAGGATTTCAAGCAGCTTCTTACTATGCGCTTCGGTGACAAGGCGAAAGCGGCAGAGGGGAAACCAGAGGCCATCGTAAGTTCATCCACCATGTGACATTACCTTACAGTACCGAGAGCTACGTACATACAACATGCAATCCTTTCAGGCGGCTGGGTTCAAAGAGTTAGCTGAGAAGGCGCTGAATGGAAAGTTGGAAAAGTTCGAAGCGATTCTAGCGGCTAATCCTTCCGGGTGGCTTGTTGGTGATAAGGTAGGCAACCAACACGCACAGGTTCCGCCCTTTCAAACTAATGCTCCTAATGCGTCCACATAGGTAGGACTACTATTATTCGTACTGGAACTAGTGTATACATACATGTGATGCAAATGTCACGGCATACGTATGCGCAGATGACGTGGGGCGACATTTTCGTGGCGGAGTTTATGAATCGACTGGTGAGCAAGGTGGAGAAAGGGGCACTGGACAAGTATCCGAAAGTGAAGGAGCTGGTGGGGAAAGTCTACAGCATGCCCGCCATCGCTAACTACTGTAAAACCAAGCCGCAGTACTGCTTCTGAAGGAAAACACTCAATCACTTCTTCGTCGTCACTACGTCTCAGCACACCTGTTTATTCCGTCTCCATCCCATGCACATTACCATAGATATACGTAGAATAGTGTGCTCATTCGTACATATACCCATACAGTGTATGTAGGATCATATCAGAAGTATAGTATAGCAACGGAGGCTCTGTGCGTACGTACGTACTTATACTCTGTGTACGTATAGTGAAGTATATTTTTGGTGTAACTTACAGTTGTGCCGAATTATGTGTACGTACGTACGTGTAGAGTGTTCAAAAGTCGAGCAAAGAAGCTGCACTGTCGTTGCTGCTAGCATTGGTACGACAGCCGGTGAAGGTCAACATAGGTGACGGATTCATTGGCATCGCCATCTCAACCATCAAAAATAAACGAGATAAGTGCATTATTGCGTGTACGTGCATCCGCATGCCTAGCCGGTTGTCATTACAAGTCCTACAATGCACGTTTTGCTTTGTCATTGTTTGCTTGTTGACTTACGCAAAGCAATAAAGACAACTGCAAGAGCAAACATCAATGCACAACATAAAACCAATCCCCTGGCCCAGCGAGCTCATTCTGATCACATATACTGTGACATTGAGCACCCTCTTGCTTGGCCTTCTGCTCCCTGACACTGACATCTAAAGATGGCGCCCCATCTGAAAATGCTCTACTTTCCGCTGGAGGGCAGAGGAGAGGCGGTGCGTATGATTTGCGCTGCGGGTGGCATACCGCTGGAGGAGGAAGTCATCACCTTTACCAAATGGCCGCAGAGGAAAGAGCAGGTGGGTCATTTCAACCAGCTTCCCATTCTGCAGGTGGATCACAAGCAGGAGATTCCGCAGATGCTCGCCATATGTCGCTACGTCGCCAAGCTCGCAAGTAAGAGACACGCAGCACATTGAGAAACCAGGAGAGTGATTTCAAAAACAAGTACCTACCTACATAGAAAGAAGGCGACCTGATCAATTTCTTGTAGATTTGATGGGAAAGGACGCAATTGAGGACGCCAAAATCGACGCGATCGTTGACGGATGCAACGAAGTCTACTCCGACTTCTTGCACATCGCCATTCCCGTCGTCATGAACAGCAACATGGAGGTATGATGTATGTTACGCACATATGTACGTACGTACGCAAGTTTATCACAAAAAACATAGCACCTCCATACTCATGTATGCTTCCGACATGTACGTACTGTAGGACTTCAAGCAAGTGCTCATCATGCGCTTCGGTGACAAGGCGAAGGCTGTGGAAGGAAAGCCAGAGACCATCGTATGCATGACCAACTGGCATAACATTCACAAAGCCACGGGTGCACACTATGTACGTGTGAACTGAACGCTTGATGCCTGTTGCAGAAAGAAGGCTTCAAACAACTGATGGATGCTCAACTCAGGACCAAGCTAGACAAATTCGAGAAGATCCTAGCCGAAAATCACTCGGGCTGGCTCGTCGGGGATAAAGTACAAGAAACAAAACGCATATCAACACCGTAATAGATGACGATGAGACCAACATGCATGTGTTTACTGTAGATGACGTGGGGTGACATTTTCTTGGCCGAGTTCATCAATCGATTGCTGACTCATGCGGATAAGACGGCAGTGGACAAGCATCCCAAAGTCAAAGCTCTAGTCAACCGAGTCTACAGTCAACCTGCCATCGTCTCCTACAGCAAGAAGAAGCCAGGATACATCTTCTAATCCTGTGATAGTAACCGTACTGTACGTCCTGAAGACCAGTGTAGCTGTGCAATAGTAGATAAAACATGTAGGAATGAGGTCTGCCTTCTTGATCAGAAAAACCTACAGTAGGTAATCGTACGTACACGTATGCCATACGTGTATTGGTATGTAGGTATGTGTACATACAGTAAAGTGCAGTTTTATGCGTACATGTACGTATGTACAGTACAGCAGGATGGATTACTAGATACGTGTCCAACGGTACCACGCAGCTATTATTGCTTCCACTAAAGGGCGACACCTTGACGCCAACAGGCCACCCAACAATATTTTATCTTTGTTTGCACATACGTACGTACACGATACGATAAGCCCCATCATGAAGCCAGACTGAGGAGCGGTTGACTATTTTCGCCCATTTTCAGTTGGATAGAGGAGCAAAGTTCACCGCACACAAGCCTCGTCAAGCGAAAGATGGTGGCACACCCACAATTGAAATTGCTCTACTTTCCTCTGGAGGGCAGAGGCGAGCCGATTCGACTGCTCTGCGCCGTGGGTGCTCTTAAGTTAGAGGAAGAAGTCATCAGCTTCGCCGAATGGCCGCAAAAGAAAGAAGGTAAAGGAAGGCAATGAAAACTCTACCTAGTGGTAATCAATCAGCTTGTTTGTAACTGACATTTAGCCGTCGGCCACTTCAATCAATTACCGATACTCAAAATCGATGGGAAGCACGAAATTCCCCAGATGGTCGCCATCTGCAGATATGTCGCCAAGCTAGCCAGTAAGTACATACAGTATGTGCATGTAATCTAACGATGCGCAGGTCACCTCACGCTCACAGCTTCCAAAACAAGTGGAAGAAGAAGGACGGCGTGATTGCTACTTTCAGAGCTGATGGGGAAAGATGCCATAGAAGATGCCAAGATTGACGCGCTTGTAGATGGATTGATGGAAGTGTACGCAGAATTTACAAAGATCGCAGTGCCAATTATCATGAACAGCGACGTAGAGGTACAATGCATAGCATCATGTACATATTAGGGGTAGGTCTTCTGATGTATGTGTGCACACCCATATCACCGGAACTGGGCACAATACACAAACGACACTCCTTCTTCCTCAAAAGAATACCTCTATCTAATATTTCAGGATTTCAAAAAGCTTCTCGTAGCACGACTTGGTGACAAAGCGAAATCATTCGAGAACAACAAGGCATCAATCGTACGGTAGCAAGCAACTATTCAGTTGCCTGAACTCCCAGGTTTCGCCCATCTACTAGTGAACATAACGAGGAAGCGCAAATTATCATTTAGGCGGCAGGATTCAAAGAGCTTTGGGATGCGCAACTGAAGGGAAAACTGGACAGATATGAGAAAATTTTAGCCGAAAACCCGTCTGGATGGCTTGTAGGCGATAAGGTATGAATAAAGGGTACGAACTAATACGAGAGTTATACATGCAATGCATGATAGCATGAATTTTCAAAACAGTCTCATGCATCATTCTTTCCTAGATGACGTGGGCTGACGTGTTCCTAGCAGAGGGTATGCACCGTCTGTGTACGCTAGTGGAGAAAAGCGCCCTGGATCATCACCCCCGGGTGAAGGCGCTGATGGACAGAGTCTACAGTCTGCCCGCCGCCCTAGCCTACTGCAAACAGAAGCCTAAGCGCATACTCTAAGAGGCTGCCTGCCTGCCTACTCAAGCAATGACTGATGCGTGAAGCACACGTGAGCATGCGCGTTGATGAACACGCTGCCCTATAGAACTTGTACTGAATTAGGTCATGCGCCACAGAATGAAGATTATTTATGTACGTTGCTCCGTTGACGCAGACAGAGACCGTAATTCCATCCAAGTTGCAAGTACTGTATACCTTTGAATTCAGCGGCCAACTGTAGGTCGCCTTGAGTGGGAGGACCGACGCCGAAATCCAGCAGGTCCAGACGACAGCGATGATGGCGATCGTATCCAGTGAGCACTTCCATTATCGCCTCCACCGAACCCTCCACATCTCCCTTCACCAACACCGAAAGACACGGAATGCTCGCGTCGTAGCTCAGCTGAAACACGCTAAACTGCGGGTAAATGCCTATAATGGGGGGGGGTGGCGAGGCGCGTTCTTTTTTCGTTTTCGGGTTTTGGGTATGGGTAAGGGTCGTCCGAGTTCGAAATGGACTTGGGTTTGGGATTTGCAGTTGAGAGGGGGGAAAGGGGGGGAGGGGGGGGGGGGGAGGGGGGAGGGGGGGAAAGAGAGTGAGTGGGGAGCGTGGGGGCGGGGGGGAGGGGGGTAAGGAGGCGACGGCGCCGTTTGGGTTGTTTGATTTGCGTGTTGGGGGCGCTGCCGTCGGTGGGGGGGTGTTGGGGGGGGGGGGAGGGGGAGGGGAACGCGAAATGGGAAATTGGGTGGGGGGTGGCGAGTGTGCTTTCGGACTTGTAAGATTTATGATTTTGTGTGTGGTTGAAGTTGTGCAAGAGAGGGGATGTTTCTATACTCCCCCCCCCTGCGCGGCGCGGCGGGTGTATTGCTGCAGGATGGGCGGAAGGGAGGGGAGGTCGGGGTGAGTGGGTGAATTGGACATGATGTGTTAGCTGCAGCTTGCCGGGGAGCAGGGGTAGGGGAGGGTCGGGGGCACCCCGACGTGCGGCTTGAACGCGCTTTTCAGGGTGGTCTTCCGGTCCGCTTAACCCCTCCCGTTGGTGAGTTATTGGGGGGGGGAGGCGTAGTTGGTGCTATTGGTTATACGGCGGAATTTAACATGTTAACTGTTGTAGCTGAGGCTATTAAGGGGAGGGAGATCTACAGTTTTAACCTTTTGTGGCTCGTGGTTTTTAGAGGGTGGGCGGTGTGTCCATGCTTTCCCCTTCTGCCCGCGGGTTTGAAATTGCCCCGAGGTTTTTCGGAAGGGGGGAAAAAACGGGGTTTAGGGCCGGGGTTTGAGTTCACTTTGTGGGCTGCGGCTGCCCGGGGGGGGGGGAGGGGGGGGAGGGGGGGACCCCCCAAGGGGGGTGTGAAGGCGTTTTTTAGTGTGGCTTCCCGTCTGCTTGTCCCCTTGCATTGGTGGATTTTTGGTGGGGGGGGGCAAGGTTTGCGGTATCCGTGACTCCAGGAAAAATCTTGAATATCGCCTGTAGCTCAGGCACTGTTAAAGGGACAGATCTTAAACCTGTCTCAAATTGTAACGCTTGAAATTTTGAACAAGATAGGCCATGTCTCCACTCTCTCCGCCTGTGCGCAACGGGTTAAATATTGCCCCAAACTGGAAAATAGGCTTAAAAAATCGAGTTTCAGTACTGACGCTGAATGTAACATTTCGTTCTCAGTTGCAGCTGCCCATGGAGTTGAGCTGGGAAAAAGACAAATATATCCCAAGTACAGTTTCAAACTCGCTTTTTAATGGTGGTCTTCCCATCCGCTTAACCCCTACTGTTGGCGAGTTATTAGAGGTAAAAGGTAAAATTTTGACATCATGGACACCAGGCAAAATTGTGAATATCGCCTGTAACCCACACGCTATTACAGGGCCAGATCAGATACCTGTCTCAAATTGTAGCGCTTGAAAGTCTGAACAAGATATCCTATGTTTGCAGTTTTTGCCTGCCTGCAATTGGTTAAAGGGGGGATCTGGTGGGAATTTAGTACGGAAAGGGCCAATTTCAAATTTTTGACTTTTGAGAGGCCTATCCGATGTAAAATTGCATCCTCTTTCGATCTAACCCCACATTCTGGAGTCAATTTTGCCTCTGTGAAGTGGCGCCCCAGCTAGGAAGGGGATTTCGCAACACTTTGGCCTATATCGAGCTTTCTAACTGGGGCGCCACTTCACAGAGGCAAAATCGACTCCAGAACATGGGGTTAGATCAAAAGAGGATGCGATTTTACATAGGTAGGTGCTTTCAAATGTTAGAAATTCGAAATTTGCCTCCCCATACAAACTTTTCCCGCCAGATCCCCCCTTTAAGCTGAGACAGGCTTCTAATCTGCCTCTGTAATAATGTGTGAGTTACAGGCGATATTCACAATTTACCTGGTGTCCATGATTTCAAAATTTTACGTTTTACCTCTAATAACTCGTCAACAGTAGGGGTTAAGTTGACAAGGAGACCACCATTAATAGCGCGTTTCAAACTGTAATTGGGTGTGTCTTTGCCTTTTTCCTAGCTCAACTCCTTGGGCAGCTGCAACTGACAAAGAAATGTAAAACGCAGCGTCAGTCAGTACTGAAACTCGATTTTAAGCCTATTTTCCAGATTGGGGCAATATTTAGCCGGTTGCGCACAGGCGAAGAGATTGAACGCATAGCCTCTCTTGTTCAGAATTTCAAGCGCTACAATTTGAGACAGGTTTAAGATCTGTCCCTTTAACAGCGCCCGAGGTACAGGCGATATTCAAGATTTTTCCTGGAGTCAAAGATATTGCAAATTTGCCTTTTTTCACTAATAACTCACCAACGGTAGGGGTTAAGCAGACGGGAAGACCACCATTTAAAAAGCGCGTTTCCAACTGCACTTGGGGGGTGCCTTTGCCTTCGTTGCTCTCCTAACCCTACTGCCTGGGCAGCTGCAGCTGTCAATGTAGTGCTACTTCAGTACTGAAGCGCGTTTTTACCTTTTGGTCCAACTTTGGGCCAACATTTAACCCGTTGCGCACAGGCGCAGAGATCGGACGCATAGCCTATCTTGTTCAGAATTTCAAGCGCTACAATTTGAGATAGGTTTAAGTTCTGTCACTTTAATAGCGCCTGAGCTACAGGCGATATTTGACATTTTGCCAGGTGTCCGTGATATTGCCAATTTTGCCGTTCCCCACAAGTAACTCATTAACGGTAGGGGTTAAGCGGATCAAAAGACCACCATTAAAAAGCGCGTTTCAAACTGCACTTGAGCGTGTCTTCGTTGCTATACTAGCCCTACTGCCTGGGCAGCTGCAGCTGACAACGTAAGTGCAACTTCAGTACTGAAGCTCGTTTTTTGACCCTTATCGAACAACTTTGGGGCAATATTTAACCCGTTGCGCACAGGCGGAGAGAGTGAAGACATAGCTTACCTTGTTCAAAATTTCAAGCGCTACAAGCTGAGACAGGTTTAAGTTCTGTCACTTTAATAGCGTCTGAGCTACAGGTGATAATTTCAAATTTTGCCTGGTATCCATAGTATTACCAATTTTGCCTTTCCCCACTAATAACTCACCAACGGTAGGGGTTAAGCGGACCGGAAGACCACCATTGAAAAGCGCGTTTCAAGCTGCACGTTGGGGTGTCTCCGACTCTTTCGTATCCCTGCTGCCTGGCAAGCTGCAGCTGACAACGTAAGTGCAATTTTAGCACTGAAACTCGATTTTTTTACCTTTCGGTCCAACTTTGGGGCAATATTTAACCCGTTGCGCACAGGCGGGGAGAGTGGAGACATAGCCTATCTTGTTCAGAATTTCAAGCGCTACAACATGAGATAGGTTTCAGATCTGTCAGGTCAAAATCAGGCGAGCTACATTCGATTTTCGAAATTTTGCCTGGTTTTTGCGGTGTTGCTAATTTTGCGCGTTTCTCCACATAACTCGCCAACGGTAAGGGTTAAGCGGTCGGCGAGTATACCATTGAAAAGAGCAAATCAAGCCGAGTCTAATGGTGTATGGTTTGCCTTAATAGCCCTGTTGGCTGAGCTTTGGGACGCCTGTACGTAACGTCGAGTTGATCATGTTCGATTTTCCGCCTTTCCCCTGACCACCCTGCCTAAATTGGCCCGTTTCTCCGGTTAAACGTGGTCAAATCGCAAAACCAAGTTCATTTTCGAACTCAGGAGGGTTGATTACCTATATTCAAGACATAAAATCGGAAAAGTAAAAAAAGTGGATGTTACGCCCTATACTGGCATTCGCCGTTCTCTCATGCATTGGCTGATAAAATTATTATACCATGATGTGTACGTGCCACTATGTGAAGGTTCAATTGAAGCTTCAGCCGCTGTAAGTGTAAAAGCTCCATTTTGTCGCCAGGATTTTCAAGTTTGTATTGAGCACGTGCAACGTGCAACCAAAGACAATGAGCAGCATGCTGTTCTGGCAAAGTTTATTTTAAAATGGGATGTTCGTCAGTTCAGTACCAGTTTTTTTGGCATACTGTAGGCGAATACGAAGCTGCTTCAACCGTAAGCTTTCAAACAAAAAAGCTTCAACAGAACACACAGGCAATTATCAAAACTTTTCGAAAGCTTCGACTGAGCAGCTAGCATGCTTTTCATGCTACGGTACTGCGTACGTGCAATATCAGTGGGGAGTTGAAACGTGGCGATCCTGTCCTTTTGTTTCTGTCCCGTCTTGTCCTTTGTCTATCCTGTCGTCATCTTGTCCAGCTTTTTGTTCGCCAGAAAAGTGGACATACCATGATCGCTGAGCGCCAAATGGCTAACCAACCGCCTTTTCCTCAGTCGATTCCAATCTCTCGCAGGACGATTCTCTGTCTTCTCTTCATTCTCTTTTCGCTTCTCTTTCTCATCTCCCCCTTCATCCCTAGAGGTACATGTATTAGTGGAATATCTGTGAATAAAAATATTCGTTTTGAAAGAAAATACAAATACATAGTAAATTTTGAAACAATTGCTTGATACAGTATTTCGTGTGAATGTCAAAATTCTATGATAACTACTGTCCTCTATTCCTGAAGAAATTTTCTGAAACTGCTCCAACAGGCTGCTGGTACATTCCAATATTACAGTGCTTTTCGCACTCGTACACGTACGTACACACACACTTCTACTAGTGCAATACAAGCTGGTTACTGTTGTAATGTCCAGCATTTTCGCGGTTGAAATCAATACAAATCCAGTAATCGCGTCTTCGATGTCAAAATGCCGTGGATCTGCTACAATCTGCTTTTTGCCCTGTTACGTTACGCCGAAGCCCTCATGGCTTATTCGGTTGTTTTCGTACAATGCCAAAACCTACGTCACTAGGATGTACAGATTACCTTTTCATGTATACGTAACGTAGGCCTAACGGAACTACGATAATTGCGGCGTGTACTACACCTAAGAAACCGTTGGCCTTTTGATGATCTGTGCTGCTAGAACGGTAGTATTAAGTTACCAACTAGCTGCCTATGTGGACGACAATTAGCGCAGCAGTTGGTTTGACCGTTTGACTGAGCGATAAGGAAAAGGCGATTTGACGGAAGGATTTGTCAATGGCCACCCACCTAGCGAGAACAGAACCTTGCCTTTTCTTTACTAAAGGTGGTGACCACCCAGGCGCTCTCAACGTACACCATACGTACCGTACGAGCGCAATATTAGCGCACAGACTTGAATGGATAGGATATTCAATAATCATAGTTCCATGCATGGGTGTAGTGTAGGGTAGCATATGTACGCGCAAAGTACAGAGGAGAGGAGGCGCCACATGAGCCAAAGAAAAGCCAGCTTTAGCCAAATACTAACTTCGTTAGGCTACCTCATCACGTACGCATTGTGTAGGAGGCGAAAGCGATTGAATTGGAGGACAATTGATGGCCGCTGCCTATGCTTACCGCGTCTTATCACAAAATGCATTGGAGGAAAGAAAGGGAGCCATTGCATATATAAACCATCAAGAAAGACGATGCGATGCAGCAGCCCCAAAATGCTGCTTCCGTGTTTTCTCTTCTTTTATTGCAACCGATCGGAGGAGGCGTCCTCATCAGATTCTTTTGCCTGTTTGTGTAATGGCTTTATCTTACTTTGAATACCTCTCATTTGTGCTCTGTCATTTAGGAATGGCTTTCAAATTTAGGCTTCTTCGAGATCATGCTTTACGCTAGTTAGTTACTTACGTACGTGCAGCATTTGTCGGAATGTACGTAACGTACTGGTCACGCGTTCTGGTGTATGTTTACGTAACTACCGTATTTACCGGTGCATAACCCCCCCCCCCCAATGCATAACCCCCCCAATGCATACCCCCATATTGGCAAAACATAAAAAATGCCCAATGCATAACCCCCCCCCCCCCTATGCATACCCCCATATGTACTGTACAGTACCTGAACCTACCTATGTAATATGGTCATATAGTACCGTATTTTTGGGTGTATAGGTTTGGTGTTTGGTAGGTTATAGGTTTGGTATTTTTGGGTGTTTTGGTGTGTTTTTGGGGCTATACAAAAATAGAGATGTCTGATCTTATGTGTGGTTATACACTGGGGGGATATACAATGGGGGGGGGGGGATATACACTGGGCAAAATTTATGTTTTTTAGAGGTGTGTAGAGGCATGTTTTTGAGGTCAAAAGTACGTGTTTTAGGGCATACTCGCGGTCAAAACAGGGTTAGTCTAGTATGTATAAGACATGCTCAGCTAAGCTTATACTAGGCATGGTAGCATGTTGTAGGAGTAGCTATAGCTAGCTTATGACCAGCTTACATAGGTAGGTTAGGTACCTTCCAGTACATGGGGGGTTATACACCAGGGGGGATATACATAGGACAAAATTTATGTTTTGCCAATGGGGGGTTATACACTGGGGGGATATACTCAGGGGGGATATAAACACCCAAAAATTATGTCCCCATAGCCACTCCCACACCAAGCTAAGATGCCTATAAGCCTGCTTGGGGGTGTATTGTACTAGAATAACCGTGTTCTGACCTCAATTATGCCCTAAAACACGTGCTTTTGACCTAAAAAATATGCCTCTGCGCAGTGCGCACCTCTCAAAAACATAAAAAATGCCCCATGCATAACCCCCCCCCCAATGCATAACCCCCCTATGCATAGCCCCAAATGGGACCTCTAAATTTTTGCATACGCGCATGGGGCTATGCACCGGTGAATACGGTAACTACGCGATTCCATTATTGGCGAAATAAGCGAACGAAAACCTTAATGCCGAAGTTTCGTACTATTGTACATACGAGTGTACGTATATTTACGTAAACTACATACGTAGAAGCAAGCAGAAGCATGCATATGCATGAATTACTCTTTATTTTCTGCGTCGAAGAAATGATTTAAGAGGCGGGGCCGCCTGAGGCTCCGCAGCATTTTATTGGTATTCTGTGCCACGCGCCATGGGAAGGTTCAATTTTTCATTTTGACCAAATAAAAGCCACTCATCTTTCCTCCCTCCGGTGGCAAAGAAAGTCGAGCAGTTGGACTTTCTTTTATGCAAGGAAAATGAGCTTTTCATCTTCCCAATCTAGCCTTCCTTGTCAGAGCCCAGAATGCCATCGGCAATATCATTCGTATAAGGTACACGTACTGTCGTACTGTAGGTATAAATAAATACAATACAGTAGGAGAGGAAATTTTATCAGGATTTTATTTTAAAAACCAATACTCCTCTATAATGCCGCTCATTTAGTAACAAACACTGTACATAGTAAAGTCAAAAATATTCTTATTTCTTTTACGGTAAATTCAATTTTCTAATTTTACAATTTCACTGTCTCAGCACCAAAAACTACATCCCCAAAATAGTCCATTTTACAGTAAACGTGAAGCGCTTTCGAACTTCGGTAAGAAGAAAGACGGTCATCAATTCAGCTGGGGCTCTCTGCTGGAACAATTCGGCTTTTCATGCGTAGCGTATTATATGTGTAGTTGCAGTGTACGTACGTATAACAGTACGGGAGGGAAATGGGAATGCCTTTTCTTATGTACAGTAAATTACGTATGCACGTACAGTATGTCTATCCTCTATGTACACTCCATTGATACTTAAGAGATTCTCTAATGCAGCTGCCAGAAACCGAAATTCTTCTTCCTTCCTTTAAATCCCCTTGGCATACTTATCCGTGACGCTTTCTCCTTTTTCTGCTGCTTCTTTTTGACGGAAGCAAGATAACCCCGGGTTCCGCGTTTTTCTTCTCTCTTTTCTGCCAAAAGTCAAGTTTAGTTTATTGCCGAAACGGAAGTACATAGTTAAGTAGTCATGCCATTGTGCATGTTACGTACGTACGTATAGGTACATACATACATACGTACCGTAGCTTGTACGCTACAGCATAGCTACAATATATTAGCCGGAGAGTATATGTTTTGTTTGCAGGAGTTATGCGTGTGATACGAGAAGTCTGGCTTCTGCTTCCTGAGTTTTGGCATTCAGAATGTCTTCTCATTCTCCTGTCACAGCTCAATCTGCTGCCGCCGCTACTCGTGATCGGATTTGTCATATTTGCAGTTCCGTCGTCACATTCGTCCTACTTTGCGCGAGCCCAATCCGAGTCCATTCGATGCCTTAAATTCTACGCTCAAGGACCGCCATTATGTAGGCTTTATGCATTGGTCTTTCTGGTAGGTTTCTATTTGGGGTAAACCAGGTCAGGGGGTAAGCTTTTGTGAACTTTCTGTTTCAGCACCCAATAGCTTTTTTGAAAGAGGAAAGTTCAAGGAATCGATTGGCGTAATATTTTTCTCAATCGGTCCATTGGTTACTGAGATGTGAAGCCCCGAAAATGAGGTGGCCGGGTTTTCTGATGGCCGGGTTGGTACCCCATTGCACCCCCATAAAACATACCTACTACGAACCATAGTCGTACCTACATCCCCACCAACCACAAGAAGGTTCAATTCTTCCCATTGCACAAGCGTCGGTGCAACATGCATGCAACAGTTACAGTACCTATGCATTTTAACTACAGTACGGTTTATTCTTTAGTGACGGTGCAAAACGGAACCTGTGACACCTTCTTTCCTCACATTCGCAACTGCCTGGTCATGTGGAATCCTTCGTACAACGAGTACTTTCAGGACTGCGACAACTTTCACGTGTGCACCAACAACTCCATCTTTCTCAACACGGACCGGCCGGATTTGCACTGCATAGACTACGCCTATCTGCCCATGGGCATACGCGTGCACATTCACTGGATCAAGCACAAATCCCGCCTGAAACTTTGCTGCTGCAATTACTCGCGCTGCAATCGAAGACACGTTGTCAACACGGCTGCACTAACTACCACTACTCCAACCACAACTACACTCGGCAGTCTCTTATCACTTGCTACTGCCAACACTCTTCTCTGGAGAACAAGGCTAAAATAGATAGTAACATAGATGTAGGGTACTGTAGGATAAACCCGGCCATGAGGTAAACCTGGCCGTCTAAGTTTCTGTAAACTTGCTGTTTCAGCAAATGATGAACCAAATAGCTCATTTGAAAGAGGCGAGTTCAAGGAGTCAATTGAAATCATGCTCGTCTCAATCAATCCATTAGTTGCTGAGATATGCAGTCCTAAAACTTCGGTGGCAGGATTTTCCCATGGACGAGTTTACCCCATCCCCATAGAATGTACAGGGTGTCCAAACTAAATTTGCACAATTTTCAATTGACCATAACTCCCGTTTTAAGCGGCAGAGAAAGATGGGACCTAACTCATCTGAAAGCTCAATTCAAGTGCTATAATATGGTATGTCTGCCATTTCGCTATGACTTACCGTTTGCGAGTTAGAGCGATTCCCGCAAAACACCTCAAAAATGATTTTGGCCAAACTGAATGCAGCACATCAATTTCCCTTTTTGGCTGCATTTTTCTTGCTTCAGCCAGAGATAATCTGTCATAAATATGAGTATTGTTCATTGATACCCTTTTATTGCCTCATATTGGATGATTTTCACCTTCTGGATGAATTTGTGCACTTTATTGTCCATTTTCACTCTCCCATGCTGAACTGTCACACTGCAATGCCACTCTTTCGGTTAGTTTTGATAATTTTGGTCAAAAAAGCTCTTCTAGGTGCAAAAATCCAATCTCCACTGGTGTGGTACATTGGGAGATATTGCTGGTCAATTATTTTCCTCTTTCACATTCGTACTACACGTTTTAGCCCAGTTATCAATCAATCAGCTGTGCAGTCTAGAAAGTCGCCAAAATCCAGTTTGGCCAAAATAATTTTTGAGGTGTTTTGCGGGAATCGCTCTAACTCGCGAACGGTGAGGCAGAGCGAAACGGCAGACATACCATAGTATAGCTCTTGAATTGAGCTTTTAGATGAGGTAGGTCCCATCTTTCTCTGCCGCTTAAAACGGGAGTTATGGTCAATTGAAAGTTGTGCAAATTTAGTTTGGACACCCTGTACATTCTATGGGGATGGGGTAAACTCGTCCATGGGAAAATCCTGCCACCGAAGTTTTAGGACTGCATATCTCAGCAACTAATGGATTGATTGAGACGAGCATGATTTCAATTGACTCCTTGAACTCGCCTCTTTCAAATGAGCTATTTGGATTCATCATTTGCTGAAACAGCAAGTTTACAGAAACTTAGACGGCCAGGTTTACCTCATGGCCGGGTTTATCTTACAGTACCCTACATCTATGTTACTATCTATTTTAGCCTTGTTCTCCAGAGAAGAGTGTTGGCAGTAGCAAGTGATAAGAGACTGCCGAGTGTAGTTGTGGTTGGAGTAGTGGTAGTTAGTGCAGCCGTGTTGACAACGTGTCTTCGATTGCAGCGCGAGTAATTGCAGCAGCAAAGTTTCAGGCGGGATTTGTGCTTGATCCAGTGAATGTGCACGCGTATGCCCATGGGCAGATAGGCGTAGTCTATGCAGTGCAAATCCGGCCGGTCCGTGTTGAGAAAGATGGAGTTGTTGGTGCACACGTGAAAGTTGTCGCAGTCCTGAAAGTACTCGTTGTACGAAGGATTCCACATGACCAGGCAGTTGCGAATGTGAGGAAAGAAGGTGTCACAGGTTTCGTTTTGCACCGTCACTAAAGAATAAACCGTACTGTAGTTAAAATGCATAGGTACTGTAACTGTTGCATGCATGTTGCACCGACGCTTGTGCAATGGGAAGAATTGGACCTTCTTGTGTGTTGGTGGGGATGTAGGTACGACTATGGTTCGTAGTAGGTATGTTTTATGGGGGTGCAATGGGGTTCCGACCCCGGCCATCAGAAAACCCGGCCACCTCATTTTCGGGGCTTCACATCTTCGTAACCAATGGACCGATTGAGAAAAAGGTTAAGCCAATCGATTCCTTGAACTTTCCTCTTTCAAAAAAGCTATTGGGGTACTGAAGGATAAACCCGTTCACAAAACCTTGCCCTCTAACCTGGTTTACCCGAATAGAAACCTACCAGAAAGACCAATGCATAAAGCCTACATAAATGGCGGTCCTTGAGCCTAAAATTTAAGGCATCAAATGAGACTAGGATTACGGCTCCCGCAAAGTAGGACGAATGTGACGACGGAACTGCAAATATGACAAATCCGATCACGAGTAGCGGCGGCAGCAGATTGAGCTGTGACAGGAGAATGAGAAGACATTCTGAATGCCAAAACTAGGAAGCAGAAGCCAGACTTCTCGTATCACACGCATAACTCCTGCAAACAAAACATATACTCTCCGGCTAATATATTGTAGCTATGCTGTAGCGTACAAGCTACGGTACGTATGTATGTATGTACCTATACGTACGTACGTAACATGCACAATGGCATGATTACTTAACTATGTACTTCCGTTTCGGCAATAAACTAAACTTGACTTTTGGCAGAAAAGAGAGAAGAAAAACGTGGAACCCGGGGGTTCTGTTTGCTTGCGTCAAAAAGAAGCAGCAGAAAAAGGAGAAAGCGTCACGGATAAGTATGCCAAGGGGATTTGAAGGAAGGAAGAAGAATTTCGGTTTCTGGCAGCTGCATTCAAGAATCTCTTAAGTATCAATGGAGTGTACATAGAGGATAGACATACTGTACGTGCATACATAATTTACTGTACATAAGAAAAGGCATTCCCATTTCCCTCCCGTACTGTTATACGTACGTACACTGCAACTACACATATAATACGCTACGCATGAAAAGCCGAATTGTTCCAGCAGAGAGCCCCAGCTGAATTGATGACCGTCTTTCTTCTTACCGAAGTTCGAAAGCGCTTCACGTTTACTGTAAAATGGACTATTTTGGGGATGTAGTTTTTGGTCTTGAGACAGTGAAATTGTAAAATTAGAAAATTGAATTTACCTTAAAAGGAATAAGAATATTTTTGACTTTACTATGTACAGTGTTTGTTACTAAATGAGCGGCATTATAGAGGAGTATTGGTTTTTAAAATAAAATCCTGATAAAATTTCCTCTCCTACTGTATTGTATTTATTTATACCTACAGTACGACAGTACGTGTACCTTATACGAATGATATTGCCGATGGCATTCTGGGCTCTGACAAGGAAGGCTAGATTGGGAAGATGAAAAGCTCATTTTCCTTGCATAAAAGAAAGTCCAACTGCTCGACTTTCTTTGCCACGGAGGGAGGAAAGATGAGTGGCTTTTATTTGGTCAAAATGAAAAATTGAAATTCTTCCCATGGCGCGTGGCACAGAATACCAATAAAATGCTGCGGAGCGTCCGGCGGCCCCGCCTCTTAAATCATTTCTTCGACGCAGAAAATAAAGAGTAATTACAGTCGTGTGCATATTTCTGCTCTTGCTCCTACGTATGTAGTTTACGTAAATATACGTACACTCGTATGTACAATAGTACGAAACCGGGCATTAAGGTTTTCGTTCCCTTATTTTCGCCAAAAAAGGAATCGCGTAGTTACCGTCTTCACCGGTGCATAGCCCCATGGGGGTATGCAAAAATTGAGAGGTCCCATATGGGGCTATGCATAGGGGGGCTTATGCGTGGGGGGGGGGGGGGGTTATGCATGG
>JASAMW010001599.1:0-12453 GCA_030247985.1 Epsilonema sp. ZAB3_2 | reverse complement strand
CTTAGGGGACGAATGGAGACCAATTATAAAGGGGCCAATGCCTCTTCGTTTCTTTTCATTACGTCCTCCATTCTTCCTCTCAACAGAATTGTATATTTTTGGTAAGTGTGACATACCCTCCATATAATGACCAACCTTGTCGTCTGCATGAGCATTGGCAAGTGACACCCTCTTCTTTTTCTCAACCACTACACATGACGACTGTAGTAGTGTTGCGTCGTAGTTATGTCCTTCTTCCTCGTTCGACAGGTGTCGTTTCCGCCCTTTTTGACTTCTCTCGGCATCATCATCCTGTTCTTGCAGTTGTACGTCTTCAATACCAGCTTCGTCAGTCGTGTTGTATGTGGGAAAATAGACTGGCACCGATCCAGCCTTGCTGAGCTTTGTACGGTCCATGGCGAACTATACCTGGCTGAAAGTATATTTGCTATTTCAATTCAAGCACACTTGATGCCGCGTTCACCAGACGTCCGTAAAGCCGTCCGTCAGCCTTACCCCCACGTCAACCGTATACGGGTTGACGGATTTACGGACGTCTGGTGAACGCGGCATGAGATACCCGCAACCTGCAAGACTCTCAGATGAAATGTACGACCAGCTATCTATGGCTTTCAAGAACCAATGACTAACGCAAAGAAGTACGGGCCATCAATTCAGCAACAGTTTTATTGTTGTGCACCGCATTGAACATATGTATCATATCCTGTAGATTGCGTGAACCGTGCACACAAAGTACGCATAGACAACATGCTGCGACTGTGAACTGTACACTCTAATGCATGTACTGTACGTACTACGTACGTAATGTACTCGTACTGTATATTTAGTTACGCAGCTAAAGTAAAAATTATAAATTTAGGACCCATGTATTATTTATCTCGAGAACTACGCGACGTAGAGCAAAGCGGTCAAAGTTCCAGCGGATAACTTTAGCTCGCCTCTCCAATAAAAAAAACCGTTTGTCTCCACCTGCTCTGTGTGTCGAGATCTCGCCAAATTTCTTCAGTACTAAAATCGCCAAATCGGGCGTGGACCATTGGGCAATTCTAAACCTCGCAAACTCCCAGAAAAATCAAAAATGGCAGAAATAAGCATACGTGATGAAGACGATGAAAATGCGCATCGGGCGTACAGGGTGCGTAGGGTGTCGTGGTTTGCGTGGTTTAGCGTCTGCCGAAAAGGTGACACGATTTCAGTGCTGAAGGAATTTGGCGAGATCTCGACACTGAGAAGCAGATAGAATCAAACGGTTTTTTTTATTGGAGAGGCGAGCTAAAGTTATCCGTGGAAGTTTTGACCGCTTTGCTCTACGTCGCGTAGTTCTCGAGATAAATAATACATGGGTCCTAGAATTATAATTTGTACTATAGTATGCCTACTTGCCAAATGAGAAACTGAAAATACGTTCAACAACACAAATTACACACTGCACTGGAACCTTCAGAATTATTACATATTTTTTCTATAAGTGTACCGCTACATACGAACGTACGTACACATACGTTCATGCAAACTAAACATCGAAAAGAACAACTGACTGTACATGCAATGCACACACGTACTTGCTGGTGACATCATGAAGATACTAAACAAACTTGCGATTGATAAAAAAGAGTTGACAAACGTTGCCACTCCTTAACACATACCGCGACAAGGCATCATGTTGACAACAAGTCGCGCAGTTGATGTCGGTTTGTACGTTTGTTGACGAATAACATACAGTAGTATGGGTGTTTATTGTCGGTTTGTTGTCATTTCGTCCACAAACCTACTCATCTGAGCAACTTGTTGACAACAATGACGCCCAGTAGCGGTATGTGTTAAACTGAGTTAATCATCAATTTCAGCCACCCCTTCCCCTTCCTCCTCCTCTCCATTCCCATTCGCTTCCTCTCTTCCCTCCTCCTCCAACTTCACAACTCAACACCTACCTACTTACAGGAAATTACCCGGGAGTTTTCTCGCTACGTGTGTAGCGCCCTAATCATCCATTTCAGCCACCCCTTCCCCTTCCTCCTCCTCTCCATTCCCATTCCTTTCCTCTCTTCCCTCCCCCTCTCCACCTCCCTCCCCATCATCCTCGTAACTTTCCGGAGTCTCCAGAAAGACCAGATCCGCATCCCCAGCCAGCTCCTGTATCCTTTTATTCCAGTACTCGTCGGAGCGACTCGTTGTCTTAGGCGTCGTAGCCGTCTTCACCTTCTTCGCACTGGAGGGAGTGCCGCCTAGGAGCGACATGCCGGCAACGGGCAGGACAGGCGCCGTTTTAAGTTTCGCCGCCTCCAAGCCTTCCTCCTGTACGGCTTTCGTCATCCACCGAGCGAGGGTGTTGTCGGTGGGAAGAGCCAGTAGGCCCTGGCAGCGCAGCTTGTCGTACGCCTTAAAAATAGTGGCCGGACATGTAGAAAATGAAATTACGCATGGCAGCACAGCACGGTGCAAACTCGCAACATCATACCACAATCTACTTTAGATCCATGATGACTGTGCTGCAGTGCTACTTGAGCTGAAGTCTTTCGTTTTTCGAAAATTCAGGCTCCGTTTCGCCAGCTCTAACACTGGGGCGCCACAACTCCGAATTCGGAGCCCTGACTACGCTTCATCATGTAAAATCTCCCCGAGTTCGCTTCGAACTCGCTCCGTTTGTCCAAGCATGCGTGTGAAGTGTGAACAACCGAGTTTGCAATTCGAAGACGTGCGAGTAATTGGCGTTCGTTTCGGTACCAAACGAAGTCATTCCAAACTCAGACCACGACGCTTCTTCGAGCTCGGGTGTAGCGCCCCACTGCAATCTTTTGAGATGGGTGGAAATTCTTGATATCTTACCGTGGAGCTGAAACTTCGCAGCTGTCGAGCCAGTCGTAGCGTAGCGTCGCTGAAGCGCATGCCGTAGGTGCCCTTCATTTCGCAGTTGCGCAACTGATCCAGAAGGAAGCCGGCCCTCTGTCTTAATAGGCCCGCCTCAATACTGCGACCAGGCTCGCCCTTATCCTCTTCTTCCTTCAGAGCCTTGAAGAAAGAGAAAAGGTTTTACTTGTAAGGGTACAGTGGGATAAAACTGGATACAGGGCGTAAGAATGCCGAATTTTCCACGAGGGTGGCCAGGTTTACCCCGTCAACAAAAAGATCCTCACATTGTCGCAGCACTATGCAAAGCATGTCAAAACCGAACAGCACGCCAGGTGGGGTAATTGCGAAGCGGAAGAAATTTGGGCTCCTTCTTATCCGTCGTCACCCATACCCGAGTGACTAACGAATAAGAGGACATCTTTAAAGTGCAGCGATCATTCTGATATAGGGTACTGTGGGGTGAACCCGGTCATGGGAAAATTCGGCCACCCCCTAGTCCGAACCACCCCGCACTACCATACAAATTTGAACAAAACTGATGGCCCATTCACATCGGAGACATGCCCGGCGTGCCCATGGCTTGACACACGACGCAAAGGCATGGACAGCCATGGATAGCGTACGCCGGGAGCATTTCCTTCCAATCTGAATGAACTGTAGGAGCCGACTTATCGCCATATAGTATGGCGATAAGCCGGGAATCGAAAAGGGGGGAGAGAAATAGGACCGAAGGGGAATCGAACCCGTTACCCTCGGACACAGCTGCGGACTTAGGCACACCACCAGGTGCCAATCCGGGGACATTTGGCTAAGCTCGCCTTCTGTACATACCCAGAACTAGCTTACGTGCACTACTGGCCTCGGACGCTATTGCCATACGTACGCAGAACGTTACAGAACCCTTGAAAATCAATCTTACCTTCTCGTAGCTATCCAGAGCATCCACTGCCCGGCGATGATAGGTCATGCGGCCATGGATACTTTTTCTCTTGAGGACTTCTTTGTCTCCTCCTCCTCCTCCTCCTGTGACAATGCTCTTAACTGCGCCCATGAGCCGGAGCACTTGCGTGAATGTGCGCAACCGGCCGCTGATACCGCCGACGGCGTCGACGAACTCGGCTCGCGGCATCGGCACGCCGTCCAGCGTCACGAAGTAGCAGAAGTTGGCGGAGACGACGATGGAGGCTCGCATGTTCGCGTGCTGACCCGCCTCCACGTCCAGCCAGAAGATCACCAACGAATCGCCCCGTCTTAAAAAAACACACACACACAGTACGTACATCCACTGTGGACCCACCCTCGCGTTCTGCCATTAGCTGTGATGGGTCCCGCCACGAATGCGTCTGCAAGAGTACGGTAACGACGAAGCGCGCAGCGAGCAGAGAAAGAAACGAAGAAAAGAAGAAACAAAAAGCTGCGCGCTTCGTCGTTACCATCCCCTTTAGACGCATTCGTGGCGGGACCCATCACAGCTAACGGCAGAACGCGAGGGTGGGTCCAAAGTGGATTATAGTGCGCCACAAACGCGGTGAGTAAATTCATGGGGAATTCCCCGATAGTATGTGGCGGATGAAGCATCTTGCACCGTGATGACGCGTTTACCAGACGTCCGTAACGTCCGTCCGTCCGTTCGTCAACCCATAAGTGTTCGTCCTTTTGTCAATACGTCAACCCGACGAACGGACGTTACGGACGTCTGGAGGGCACTCCCAAGATGTGCACTTGTGGCTTGGAGTATATTTACTTGCAACTTTTTATATTTGCTAACGGCTGCATTTATTTCTAAAAGGCTGTATTTAGCAAATTGTTCTCAATTTTACCACCACAGAGCATAAAAATGCCAAAAAATGCTGCAAGTTCAGCCCAAAGTGCAGATGGCTGGAGTGACCTCAGTGAACGCGCCATGAGTTTGAAACTCACCACGCATGAACGTGAACACGTAAGATAAATATCGCGCATGGGAGTAAGGGAGAATGCTCCTTGGTTACATAATTGGGGGAACTGTGGGGTAAACCCAACCGGTCATGGAAAAATTCGGCCACTTTCGTGTCAGGGCTACATATCTTCTCAGAGACCAATGACCCAATTAGAGACAAATTATCAATCGATTCCTTCAACTCTCCTCTTTCAAATGAGCTATTTGGTTCATCATTTGCTGAAACAGCACGCTCAAAGACGCTTAGGTGGCCGGGTTTACCCCATGGCCGGGCTTACCCCACAGTACCCTGTATTCTTGAACACAGTACACCTACAGTTACCTGAGATAGCTGAAGCCTTTGGGTACATCTTCCACGTTTCTAAGCTGCTCCAGCAGTTGATCTACCCTCCCAAGTTCCTCCCGCCGTGCTACAGTGTCCTTTTTCATCCCAGATGACCCACCAACTGAGCCAATTTCCCTGCTTTTCGCAGCAGGTTCTGTTATCTGAATCTGGGGTTTTGGCGTCTCAAGTAATATTTTCTCGTGCTTCTGCTTCTTCTTTTTATCCGAGGCGTCAAGAGCCTGTTTGGATGTGAATACGATTCTCTGCAGCGGTAGATGAATCTCTTTTATCTCTCGGACCGGCGGGGCTAACTGATGAACCTTTGAAGCTGGTTGACTCCTCTTCGCTTTTAAAGGGCGGATGTGGCAAAGATTTCCCCATACTAGTGCAGGCGAAGATCGATTTTTAAAATTTCCTTTGGTCAACTTATGCAGTTTTTCAAGACGAATCGATTCCACCTCCATGTCTCAAGGCGATTTTGCCTCCTCGCAGAGAAACCCCACTTGTAAAGCGTGTTTAGCAACGCTTGTTTTCGTGCAATTTATTGTGAAACGCCCTTTACAAGTGGGTTTTCTCTGCGAGCAGGCAAAATCACCTCTAGACATGGGGGTGGAATCGGTTCGTCTTGAAAAACTGCATAAGTTGACCAAAGGAAATTCCAAAAATCTATCTTCGCCTTCACTATGGGGAAATCTTTGCCACATCCGCCCTTTAGTATGGATCGCGCAGGAGAGGAACCATCCTTCGGTTTTCCTCGTCGCTTCTGCAATACCGGTGGTCGGGCACGTTCTTTTGGAGGCGGTTCGACGGTGGCGAAGGTTGTTGACGGAGGACTGCTATCGCATTCTTCCCCTGTCTCTTCTCCTTCCTCCTCGCCTGGAGATTTCTCTATGAATTCCGGCTCTACATCGCCCTCTTTTTTGACGCGACGTAATATCCGAACGCGTCGACTTTTGCGTACTGAAGGCATGAAGAGAAATTTAGGTGAGGATTCGATTGCGAGGAGAGAAAGGTTGGATATATGGATAAAATTTACCGATATCGATACCGAATGAATTCTTTTGCTTCAAACGCCAAAACAAACTTTCAAATTTTCGTGCCACCCAAGGAGACCGATATTTCAAATAGTAGTAGGTGATCTAGGAGTCCTTGATTTATGGAATAACTGAAGCTCACTTTTGTTGTCTTTTTTGCTACTGGGTAAATTATTTTTGGCACTAATTGTCAAAGGAAGCAAGGCAACAAGAAGCATTTGCATAAACCATGACCAAATATGGGAGTGTCAGTAGGAAAAGCAGCCAACGTGGAAAACTGTGTTCTTTCTTTGGTGCTCTGGGAATATGTATGTGTGCTCTATTCTTTCGTTCTTAATGGATTTGAAATACAATTCTAACAATTGAAACCTGGCTTTTGTGGCGAGATTTTATGAGAAGATGTGGGGAAGGTTTTGGTTTGTGAAGATAAGTGGTGATTCGGATTCCTTGATCAGTCAATCAAGTGCAAGCCAAGCCAGGTGAGACTAGCTATTGTGCTGCATGAGCTTTCGGTGAGGCTGTATGTTCAGTAATGATTTTTTATTCTATGGTAACAGTACAGTATACGCAGATGATGCCGTATTCAGATTAGTGCTTCTTTTACATAGAGACGTGAAAAAGTACATGGCTGTCCATGCTTTTTATTTAGGAAGTACGGTACGTCTCTAATCTAAACGCGGCATGAACCATAATTTTGTTTATGACAAACACAATGAATTGGGGAATAGCATTGATTGGAAAAATTTTAGTGACACAACAGACAAGACATTTATAGTCTCACTCACTCAACCCGTTTGTAACCCATGATGATACAATACCAGTCAATCCTGCATCACTCTACGGTCTACCCATCATGGCAGAATTGCCTATTTCAAGCTTACCAAGAATATGACTCGTTCAATTGCTAAAATTGGTTGTACAAAATTGGGTGCACGCACGCACGTGGAAAAGGCACATAACAAGAAAAAACACCACAGACACACCTACCCATGCCCATATGTAAGAAAAAAGTACGTACTAATTAAGTACGTGGGATACGGTCACTTGGTTGCCGGTCACTTCGTTGCGGTCACTTCGTTGCGTCGATGATCACTTCGTTGCGAAACTTTCGTTGCGGTCACTTCGTTGCGGTTTTTTACGTTGCAGACATTTCGTTGCGGCATCCTCTGGTCATTTGTCGTTGCGAGTACTTTTGGTTGCCGTTCATTTCGTTGCAGGCTTAGGCTTAGGCTTAGGCTTAGGTAAATCTCGCAACGAAATGACCGATAACGAAAGTTCTCGCAAGCCGAAATGACCAGAAGGACGGCCGCAACGAAATGTCCAACGAAAAACGAAAAGTGACCGCAACCAAAAGTTTCTCGCAACGAAGTGGCCGCGGCAACGAAAGGTCCGCAACGAAATGTCCGCAACGAAAAAAAACCGCAACGAAGTGACCGCGAACCAAGTACGTAACGTACGTAAGTACGTAATTACGCCAACTACAGGGTGTCTCACGTAGACCTACCTAACGATCCAGCCTTATAATTTCCGTACTACAGTAGGTATCAAGCTGAAATTTGGTCCCCAGAAACCCAAGAATATACCATTTGTTGTGACCAAATTTGAGCCAGATAGGTCAACTAGGGATGAAATTACAAGCTTGCAAATTTGTGACCACGTTTTTCAACATTTTGAAATCATTGGTGTCGCTATTGACCTCGACAGCTCCTTGAAGGCTGTTATGGGCGGTAAATCGCCTGTATTTTTGTATCCTTTGTGTTCTGGACCGTGATGACGTTCAGCCATTATTGTTCCGCCATATTTCAATGTTGGATGAGCTGCTTGACCATGCTCAACAAAAGATTTTTGTCCCAACACCACGCTCAGTGCGGAAAATGCGAAAAACAGGAGTCCGACATTTCCGAGCTCGTACTTTCTATCCCTAGTTGACCTATCCCCTGGCTCAAATTTTGTCACAACAAATGGTATATACTTGGTTTTCTGGCGACAAAATTACAACTTAATATCTACTGTAATACGGAAGTTATATGGCTGGATCTTTAGGTAGGTTTACGTGAGACACCTTATAAACCATTACGCCAACCTCCCATCTCCCATGCCATGGCAGCTGAATATGCCACCCATAGCTTTCTGCCTCTCTCTACTGTATCATCAAATAAATCTAACTTTAGGTAAATATATTAGGATTGGTGACAGTGCAGCAGTTGACCTGGCAGAACATTTTGGCCCGATGACTAATCTCCTCACATATTGCAGAAACTAACTTTTGTGTAGATATTTGGAGCTGAACACAGCAGCCCAGTGGAAAATTGGGCGGATATTCCAACTGAGAGTGTCGCTGCACGCGGTGAGGAGATTGGTGAGTCGGCCAAGATGTTCTGCCAGGTGAGAAGTGTGCACTGTCACAATCCTAGATATGATTTCCTAAAGTTAGATTTATTTGATGATATAAGGCGGAAACTATGGCATGCTCAGCTGCCTGGCATGGGCGGGAGGTTGGCGTAATGGTTTAATACAGGGTCTCTCGCGTAGACCTACCTTAAAAATCCGGCATAATTATAACTTCCGTATTACAGTAGATATCAAGTTCAACATTTTGTCCCCCAGAAACCCAAGAATATACCATTTGTTGTGACAAAATTTGAGCCAGGTAGGTCAACTCGGGATGAAATTACGAAGCTTGGAAATGTTGGAGCCCTGTTTTTCGCATTTTCCGCAGCTAAGCGTGGTGTTGGGGGACAAAAATCTTTTGTTGAGCATGGTGCGAGCGGCTCATCCAACCCAGCGATACGGAACGAGTAATGGCTGAACGTCATCACAGTCCCAGAGCGCAAAGGATACAAAAATACAGGCGATTTACGGCCCATGAACCGCCTTCAAGGAGCTGTCAAAAGTCAAATAGCGACACCAAATGGACCCCGAAATGTTGAACAGTTCGGTCACAAATTTGGAGGCTTGTAATTTCATCCCTAGTTGACCTATCTGGCTCAAATTTGGTCACAACAGATGGTATAGTCTTGGGGTTATCGTTGGACCAAATTTCAGCTTAAGATATATATAGTACCGGAAATTCTGTTAGGTAGTGTTAGTGAGACACCCTGTAGTTGGCGTAATTACGTACTTACGTACGCTACGTACTTGGTTCGCGGTCTCCACTTCGTTGCAGTTTTTTTCGTTGCACAAACCCCTCCGCCGGCCCCACTTCGTTGAGACTTTCGTTGCGGTCACTTCGTTGCGGTTTTTTGCATTTGCGGACATTTCGTCGCGGCCGTCCTCTGGTCATTTGGTTGCGAGAACTTTCGTTGCTGGTCATTCGTTGCAATTTTTACCTAAGCCTAAGCCTAAGCCTAACCTGCAACGAAATGAACGGACGAAAGTACTCGCAACGAAATGACAGAGGATGCCGCAAAGCGAAATGTCCGCAACGAGACGAGAGTGAGCCGCGCAACGAAAATTTTCCCGCCAACGAAGTGATCATCGAACCCACAACGAAGTGAGCCGCAACGAAGTGAGCCGGCAACCAAGTGAGCCGTATCCCCCACGTCCCCTTAAATTTTCGTCCGAACCGTACTTTTTCTTACATATGGGCATGGGTCATGTATATATGGTGTTTTTTCCTTGTGGTTTGTGTTTGGTTGTTTTTGGTTTGGTTTGCTGATGGGTTGTTTGTCTTTTGTTGGGTTGATGTGGATTTGTCTTGTTCTGTTGTTCTTTTTTCTGATTTTTTGTGTTTGTTTTTGGGGTTGTGTTTTGATTGATGAGAGTGGGTGTTTGTCTCTATGTGGCCTTTTTTTGTTTGTTTTGTTTGATGTGGTTGGGTGGTTGCTGCTTTTTTTTGCGCTTTGTTGATTTTTTTTTTTTTTTTTTCTTTTGTATATTTTGAGAGATTTGAGATTTTTTTTTTTTTCTTTTTTTTTTTGTTGCTGCTTTTGTGTTTGGGTTTTTTTGTTCTCTTTTTTGTTTTGGTGGTTTGTCTTTGGCTTTTGAGAGCAAGCTTTCCAAATTTTCCATATAATGACCAACCTTGTCGTCTGCATGAACATTCGCAAGTGACACCCTCTTCTTTTTCTCAACCACTACACATGACGACTGTAGTAGTGTTGCGTCGTAGTTATGTCCTTCTTCCTCGTTCGACAGGTGTCGTTTCCGCCCTTTTTGACTTCTCTCGGCATCATCATCCTGTTCTTGCAGTTGTACGTCTTCAATACCAGCTTCGTCAGTCGTGTTGTATCTACTTACAAATAGGAGCGATGTCTGTGTGTGTGTGTGTGATGCTATACACTCGCTCAGTTTTGCAGCTATAGCGTCGGCCAATGGCTCATTCGAAAGCTTATGACCCCGAGGGCGGCCAGAAGGCCTTCGATTTTTGATCCGATCAGCCGATCACCAATAATCGATCGATAATCGATATTTTAGTACTAAAAGCGCGCTGATTCACTCATAACTCGCTCAATTTTGCAGCTACAGCATCCATCCATGTCTCTTTCGAGAGCTTATGGCCCCGAGAACGCCAAAAAGGCCTTCGATTTTTGATCTGATCAGCCGATCACCAATAATCGATCGATAATCGATATTTTAGTACTAAAAGCACGCAGATTCGCTCACACTCACTCAATTTTGCAGCTACAGTGTCCATCCAGGGGTCTTCAATGAGCTTATGCCCTCGAGGGCGCCAGGAAGGCCTTCGATTTGTGATATGATCATCCGATCACCAATAATCGATCGATAATCGATATTTTAGTGCTAACAGCTACAGGCTGCAGTTACTTTTCTTCGTCTTCCACACGACCAGGTAAAATAATCAAATTTTGCAACAGAAAAAGCAAACCGAAGCCCTTCGATTTTTGATCTGATCAACCGATCACCAATAATCGATCGATAATCGATATTTTAGTACTAAGAGTACACAGAAACTAAATGCCGCATTTTTTCCAGCCAGTGTTTGCAAATGGTCACGCCCGAAAGTGCACATGAGACTAAGCGGGAGATGTGCCAAAGGGTTGCCAGATCTGCAAAAGGGCTGCCAGATTGCTTATGCGCAAAAAAGGGTTGCCAAATCTGCGATGCGATAGGGTTGCCAACTCTGTGAAAGGGTTGCCAGATGTGCAACTTTTTGCCAATTGTCCAAAATGGTTGCCAGAGTAGATACATTAATAAGTTTCCATATCTCTACAGTACACAACAGGGTTGCCAGATTTGCTTTTACTGCGAAGCTGTAACGGGCCACTGGTGTGGGAAAATAGACTGGCACCGATCCAGCCTTGCTGAGCTTTGTACGGTCCATGGCGAACTATCTCAGGCTGAAAGTATATTTGCTATTTCAATCAAAGCACACGCTTAATGCCGCGTTCACCAGACGTCCGTAAATCCGTCCGTCAGCCTTACCCCCACGTCAACCGTATACGGGTTGACGGATTTACGGACGTCTGGTGAACGCGGCATGAGATACCCGCAACCTGCAAGACTCTCAGATGAAATGTACGACCAGCTATCTATGGCTTTCAAGAACCAATGACTAACGCAAAGAAGTACGGGCCATCAATTCAGCAACAGTTTTATTGTTGTGCACCGCATTGAACATATGTATCATATCCTGTAGATTGCGTGAACCGTGCACACAAAGTACGCATAGACAACATGCTGCGACTGTGAACTGTACACTCTAATGCATGTACTGTACGTACTACGTACGTAATGTACTCGTACTGTATATTTAGTTACGCAGCTAAAGTACAAATTATAATTCTAGGACCCATGTATTATTTATCTCGAGAACTACGCGACGTAGAGCAAAGCGGTCAAACTTCCACGGATAACTTTAGCTCGCCTCTCCAATAAAAAAAACCGTTTGTCTCCACCTGCTCTGTGTGTCGAGATCTCGCCAAATTTCTTCAGTACTAAAATCGCCAAATCGGGCGTGGACCATTGGGCAATTCTAAACCTCGCAAACTCCCGAAAAATCAAAATGGCAGAAATAAGCATACGTGATGAAGACGATGAAAATGCGCATCGGGCGTACAGGGTCGTAGGGTGTCGTGGTTTGCGTGGTTTAGCGTCTGCCGAAAGGTGACACGATTTCAGTGCTGAAGGAATTCGGAGCGATCTCAACACTGAGGGATCAGATCAAGAATGCAAACGGTTTTTTTTATTGGAGAGCGAGTTGAAGTTGTCCGTGGAGGTTTTGGGGGGTTTAGTTCTACGTCGCGCAATTCTCGCAAGATAAATAATACATGATCCCTAGAATTTATAATTTGTACCTATAGTATGCCTACTTGCCAAATGAGAAACTGAAAATACGTTCAACAACA
>JASAMW010001598.1:0-10398 GCA_030247985.1 Epsilonema sp. ZAB3_2 | reverse complement strand
TTTTGCTTGATGGCCATCTGTGAGCGAGCATGTCATTACTGTAATGATTCGTGTATAATCCCCTCGTATTTAACCTCCAAAATCGGCGACTAACGTCAATTGCACTCGTGCATAACCCCGGCGGTTATACACGAAGCATGCAAAAATCTGTAGCCAGCCATCGTCCTTTCATACGTACTCTCTGCTCTGCGAATTTTGTACAGTGCATGTGGATGCGAGCTACGCAGGAGCTGGAGTAGAAGCGAACAGAGCTGGCGACGTGAAGCCAACGTACAGGGTGTCCAACCTATATTTGCACAACTTTCAACTGACCATAACTCCCGTATTAAGAGGTAGAGAAAGATGGGATCCAGCTTATCTGAAAGCGCAATTCAAAGGATATATTTTGATGTGTTCGCCACTTCTGTATGCCCTACCGTTCGCGAGTTCAAGCAATACCCGCAAAACACCTCATTATAATGATTTTGGCCAAACTGAATGCACATTAATTTCCCTTTTTGGCTGCATTTTTCTTGCTTCAGCCAGTGATAATCTGTCATAAATATGAGTATTGTTCATTGATACCCTTTAATTGCCTCATATTGTTCTGTGGTGTTACCTTCTAGATGAATGTGGGCACTTTATTGTCCATTTTCACTCTCCATGCTGAACTGTCACACTGCAATGCAACCCTTTCGGTTAGTTTGATCATTTTGGTCAAAAAAGCTCTTCTAGGTGCAAAAATCTAATCTCCAATGGTGTGGTACATTGGGAAATATTGCTGGTCAGTTATTTTCCTCTTTCACATTCGTACTAACATGTTTTAGCCCAGTTATCAATGAATTAGCTGTGCAATCGGCTAGAAATCGCCAAAAAGTAGTTTGGCCAAAATCATTTTCGAGGTGTTTTGCGGGAATCGCTCTAACTCGCGAACGGTGAGTCATAGTGAAACGGCAGACAAACCGTATTATAGCTCTTGAATCGAGCTTTCAGAGGAGTTAGGTCCCATCTTTATCTGCCTCTTAAAACGGGAGTTACGATCAATTGAAAGTTGTGCAAGTATAGGTTGGACACCCTGTACTTCTACGCTGGCTGTAACAGACTTCTATAGCTATTCGGTGGCAAGCGGCAGCTGGCAACAGAACACAGGCGTGGATCTACGTTGCATAGCTCAGGTGCAGGCGAACTTTGTATGTAGGATGTGCGTAAAGGTGGCTGTACGTACGTACCTACATGTGGTGCATTATAGCCCACCGGTGTACATACAGATACATAGGGTAGGTAGGCCTACGGTAGTACGGCAACCTCTGTTACTCCATACGTAAATGAACCTTTTAGCTAGGTATGCTAGTATGCACGCACAAAGTTCTGTACTTTTCAGCTGTGTAGGTACATTTTGAAAAGTTGGTAAACAAAACAATATTTCGAGTTGTTACTGTGACAGACAACTGATGGACGGACATAGTAGCAAACCCAACTAGTAACGATCACCGCAACATTATTTATTTTGCATTTGTTTTCTACTACACTACACCAATTGTTGGCCCGCAACATGATTAGGCAATCTGTCCTTGAGAACTGCGCTAAGAAAGCGACAGAATAAATAAAATATCAAGAATCAAACAGCCTTCCGATGAACCTGAAGCATGGTTCCTGCTGTGAGGTAGGTCACAGCAGAAATTGAAGCTAGAAGTGGCCTCCGTGTGTGAAAATTATGCACTCCTGATACTTCGTCACCATTCGGTCAAGTACAGGGAAATTTTTCTTCAGTGCCGTCGTAAGCATCTGTCCATCTTTCACCACGATTCTAGGAGCTAAAAGCAACACTTACAGGCAGCATGCCCAACTATTACAGCAGTAGGGTTTACTAGTACCAAATCTAGCTCATTTGAAAGAGGAGAGTTCAAGGAATTGACTGATGCAACATATCTCACTCGGTCCATCCACTCTCGTTACCTGAAAAAGATTAGTCGTTCTAGGGTATGACGTCATAGAGCGTCCCGAAGCGAAGGAGACTACGGTAGGTTACGTACGAAGTAAAAACGAAGACGACGACCCGCGTTGCGTTTTCGTTTTTACTACGTACGTAACCTACCGTAGTCTCCTTCGCTTCGGGACGCGCGATGACGTCATACCCTCAAACGGCTAATCTAAACCATGGGTCGAGCGTGGATTGCTTTCTGAGATGTGCAGCACTCTGCCAACTTTGTTGGCTGGATTTTCCTATGACCGGGTTTACCCCATAGCACCCTATACTAATTTTGGTTTTCGTAATTATAGGCTACCCAAAAAATGGGGCGAATCTCTGCCAGGGATGGGATGTTTCGTTTACACTACGGTACGTCCTCCATTCTTCCCAAACGTGGGTTTTACCTGCAGCGAAGAGTTTCCTCATGACAGCTCGAAGTGGATGTTGGCCGCAGATGGGATGAGGCCTTGTCATTATTTCAGCCAATGTGCCACTACCCCGAGGTGGTAGTAGTGGAGGGTGCAGTGACTCTCTCGCTACGGCACAGACCAACGACATTTGGACAGCTGCAGTGATGCTGAGCAGATAGAACGACTTGAAGCAGACAACCATGGCGCAAAAGTCCCCAAGCCTAGAATGGGATCAAAATAATCAGCAATATTAAATAAAAAGATACAAAGAAAAACATCAATAAGAAAAGGTGTCTATGGCGTGCAACCCGACGTCATCTCAATTTAAAAATCTGCGCTGGTCCAGTAAAGAATATGTGCGGTGCCGCACTTAGGGAATTGTAACATACGTTGAGGCTTGACTGCCTAGCGTGATCATCGATAGGGAAGCTTCATAAAGTGCGTCACGCAGAAATTCATCCGTCGCCACCCCCTCCCCCTACGTCACGCTTTTTTGGCCGTCACCCCCCCCCCCCCCTAATATGCTTTATGTATATAGAGCGACATATCGTCACGCTAACGTCACATTCGCCGCAACCCCCCTCCCCCTATTTCTGCGTGACGCAATTTATGAAGCTTCCCATATCGTTCGTGACTTGGTCAAGGTTGCTGTCTTCAAAAACTCGATAAATCGTGACAAACAAGTTGACCGATGACGCGAGTTGCTTTCGCGAGTCACGAACGTTTTTATTCCGCCATGATCGTCATTTCAAACCTTATGCTTGCGTGCGCGGCCCAGATGACACCCACACCGACACAGATTGTATTAGCCTTACACGATAAATAACAGTAAGTCAGGGCAGCGGTACCCTTTCCCTCAACGCACTCAGCTGTATGTCCGATTAGTAATTTGCATTTGTGGCAAAAATTCAAACAAATCATTTCTAATATTGCGAGAACGATACAAGAAAGTAATCATGGCAAAAAATTAACAAACGATTAAAAATTTTTTTACCTAATATGCCTGAAAGTTGGAACTAAAGGGTGACCCACGCAGACCTCCCTAACGGTCCAAAGATATCAAACTGATATTTTTGTCCTCAGAAACCCAAGAATATGCAATATCCCTCCATACTTTGTAGCAAAATTTGAACCAAATAGGTCAAGTAGGGCTGTAAATTACGAGGTTGCAAATATGCGACCACGTTTTTCAACATTTTGCAATCAGTGGTGCCACTATTGACCTCGACAGCTCCTTGAAGGCTGTTATGAGCGGTAAATCGCCCAAATTTTTTTTGATTGAATAAACGATTATTTCTGAATCCGTTATGTTCTGAACTGTGATGACATTCAGCCATTGTGGTTCCCCAATATTTCCATGTTGTAAGAGCTGCTTGACCATGCTGAGCAGAAGATTTTTAACATCTTAAAACCGCGCTCAGAGCGGAAAATGATAAAGAGGGTCCAACATTTTGCAAGCCTGTAATTTCGTTCGTTGAAGGCTTATCTGGCTCAAATTTTGCTACAATATATGGCATATTCTTGGGTTTCAGGGAACAAAATTTCAGCTTGATATCTCCTGTAATACGGAAGTTATAAGCCTGGATCGTAGGGAGGTCTACGCGGCGACACATGTACTTACTGGTAATATCGCCGTACTGGTACTACTACTACTACTGCGTAAGGTCAATAAAACGGTAAGATGGCTAACGTAAGTAGCGGAACTGTCACTATCGCGTGTATTGTATAGTCTACGCCCTGGGAGCACTGCCTAAACCACGGTAATAATTTCCACTTTGCAATTAGTTCATAATCCGTCCAGCGTGAGTTGTCTCTAAAGCCTTCGCCCGTGCTGCGAGACATAGAAACTCATTCACGAATGTTCTGCTTTATTCCTATTCGGCGGGAGTACTTGAAAATTGCGCAGCACGGCCAAAAAACCCGAAGGCGAAGGCAACTCTCGCTGGATTGACGATTATAGGCCAATTTTGCATAATGAACTTTTTACCTACAGAAAAAACGATTACCTGCTGAATATTCCTCCTTCTTCCTTATTACTATGCCGCGAAATATCATCAAGAGGTGTTCTCAAAATAGCGACTCTTGCAGCTAACTAGCACAGTATTCTCAATAATGCAGACAGGAAAACTCAAAAGCAAAACGGTGTACCAAAACCAAACCAACAACCTCAATAATTTCGCTTGTCCCATGGTCCACCATGACAGCTGGGAAATAATCGCATTTTTGATTGTAATAAACTTGTTTATTGTGTAAAAATTATTTCGTTGCTTGCTTTGTCTTTGTCCAAAGTATGGAGATTAGATATTCCAGCTGGATGCAACTATTGTATTTTATTTCTATGTATTTATTTTCACATTCATCCCATCCAAATGCTGATCCTAACAAAACAAGGGGAAAAGACGAGCATACCCATTCCTTCAATCAACAATCAACCCATTTCATTTCCATCCGTACGTACGTGTACCATTCATTTATTGTTCATTTTATTCATACGTCAATCCAAAAGCCTATCCTTCCAGCTCGAGCTCATAACCTACCTCCATCCATGCTTTCAAACAAAACAGCAAAACGGAAAACAATATAACAATCAGCTCTATCTACATAATTACAGTAATCCTAACCAATGATAGAGTGGCTAAAAAATATACTTAGCATGACAAGCGCAATTAGTTTCAGGCCATAAACTTTGCCTTGCTTGGCGGGAATTGTCATACAAGAAGCCTACACAAGCCCACACCAATAAGTCTACGAGTTATTTGATGCCAAACGGTCACTAATACTTATAGTCTGGCCAATAGCAGTTGGCACTTGGACTCAAGGCGCGTTGCGTAAAATAGATTTACAAATGCGGATTTCTGTCCACGCTTCGTGAACTCCTATTTAGCAGAAGTACATGCAAACTACGCAACCGCCTTGAGTCCAGGTGCCAACTGCTATTGGCCAGACTATAGCACATACCGCATTTAGCGATGAATAGCCCCGGGGCATGCAAAAAACGACGGGTCATGCACGAGGGTAATGCACCGGTAAATACGGTAATTTGTGCAGAGTATACTGTACTACACATAAATTTTTGTGAGATGTGCGACCAAATAGTAGCAGAAGCAATATACATACGTACGTAAGTACAAGGAGTACGGTTTTACCATAGGCCCAACATGCATTCGATTGCAACAACAACATCCATTCTCCATTCAACCAAACCGAACACACTGTTCACCAAGCATGTGCTAGCAAGTCTCCTGTTTGTATAACATACGTATAAGCCAACAGGTGGCCATACAAGACGCGAGTACCATAAACACGCAATAAGAATCCGTTCTCTTAGACGTATTACCGCATGTAGACGAGAAAGATAGTGATTGCCTCTAATCCTTCCCGCCTAAGGCCAAAAGAGGCTACACATTCATTTTTCATATAACTCTTCTCTGGCCTAAGGCGGTACAAAGAGAAACGTCAAAACAAGGGTTTCGTTATTTACCTCTCTGCATGCTAACCAAAAACCACATGTATCATCTCTTCCCCCCCCCCCCCCCCAATCGCAAAAGTACACACAGTAGGAAAGAGTAGTGCCACGTCATGCCCGGTGCTACGGGGTAAATCCGGCCACGGAGAGTACCACGTCATGCCAGGTGCTATGGGTTAAATCCGGGCACGCGGTAAACCTAGCCACCTAAGCACCTGTGAACTTGCTGTTTCAGCACATGCTGAACCAAACAAAACAACCCATTGAAAGAGGAGAGTTCAAGGATTACACTGATATGATATTTGTCTCAATCGGTCCACTGGTCGCTGAGATATGCAGCCCTGAAGCTCATAGTCTGGCCAGAGAGAGCTGGCTATGGGACTCAAGTCGTACTGCGTTTTGCACGTACTTCTGCCAAATAGGAGTACGCGAAGCACGGACAGAAATCCGCATTTGTGAATCTACGTATTTTACGCAACTCGCTTTGAAAGCCAACTCTTACTGGCCAGACTATAGGTGGCCGGATTTTCCCATGGCCGGGTTCACCCCACAGTACTAATACTACATAGCCGTACGTAGGTAACCGACAAACACCTGAGGCGCAAAATGCCAAATTCACCTCTTTGCCTGCCACCTTCCGGCACCTCTTCATATCTACCATACAGTATTTTGCGCCTCTGGCAGCTGAAACTTGGGGGGCAGCAGAGGACGTGCAGCTGCTGCTGTTTGCCCATGGCCGGGTTTACCCCAAAGTACCCTACATCAGAGAGGACGTCCGGATTACCCCACAGTACCCTACTACTCCACAGCTCCTGCGCATTCAATTCTTAAACTTCAGCAGAGGACGTGCAGCTCTTGCTGTTAGTAGTAATACACTACTTACTTTTCCGCTCACTCGCCAGTGCCCCCGCGCGACAACCCTAAGTGTCATTATATGTCACCTTCATTATCATCATATATTATACATTTATTTATTTTGCATAGTACATACATACCACTACTAGACATAATACACGTAAATTTACATATTTTTTAAATAAGCGCTACAAAGTAAATCGGTGAATAACCACCGACTAATTTCATGTACATCAAAAATACGGGCCAAGGCGTATTTAGCCCCCGGCGACAATCTGCCGTGGTTGCTAATCCAGGTTGGCGTTGCACCCGACCCAGGAGCCAATTTGGCGATCTTCTTTTTTTCCCATATCAACACCCCTCTTTTTCCATCCTCCTCCGATGCGAACGGTCTGCAGGATCCCGCCAACAACTCGTAAATCATAAATCCCATCAGCCACATCGCCGTTGGTTCTGCCAACGCTCGCCCCATTTCAGCCAGTTCCGGCGGCGTTTTATAACTAAATATAGATACATACGTAATTCCCGCACTGTATAGTACACCTCAATGGCCACCCACGTCTTTATGTCTCTCATCTTACGGATGGACGTAATCCAAAGTCTGAAAAGGCTGGTCCTTAACATTAAGCGCCAACCCAAAATCCGCCAGGTAACACCTATTTATCGACGGTTCAACCAACACATTGCTCAGCTGTAAATAAATCAATTTTATAGTACTATAGTATGTACTTATAGTATGTACTGTACGTAAGGATGTGTCTACGTATGGAGATATAACACTTACTTATACATAACCCAAAATAATTTTCCTAGATTACTTACTTTCATATCGCAATTCAATACTCCCATTCTCAGGCACTCCCCGGTGGCCCAAACCATTTGCCTGATATATATCTTCGCCTCGTTCTCCGGCAGCCAGCCTCCTCTTCTTGCAAGGAACCCATCCATCCCCTCCGCACACCCACCCAAGCCTCTTCCCAAAACAAGGATGTACGTATCATCGTCGATATAGTAGTCTACCATTTGTACCACATGCGGCAGGTGACTGACTCGTCCATGCCATTCGATTTCCTTAGGAAGTCCAGTTTTATTTTCGACCCCAATCTTCTTCCAAAATGATTGGAAGACCTCTTTGACCGCCACGGCTTGCCTTGTGGTTTTTTTCACAGCCGTGACCACTTTTCCAAACGCGCCGGTCCCCAACGAGATACCTGTTAGTTCGTAATGCTGTTGCAGTTTATTTACAGCCAGCATTTTTTGTAGTATCCGACTATTATTCAACTTTGGCCCCTTCTATCGCTTTAAATGTAAACCAACTCGATTTTATATCAACCGCCGGTCTTCGTCTCTCATTCCATTTACAATGTATTCACCCAAGCTCTACCTTCCTTTAATAATCTCTTTTTGTTCCTACTGTATCGGTTTACCCCACCATCGATACGAAGATACTGTAGCTTACTGTAGCGCTATCTCATGTGCACCGCCACCAATCGATACTGGTTATTTATATCGCGATGACCAATCGCTCTGGTGCCTATCCCTCGGCTGCGGAGGTTGGAAGATAAATCAATCAATCGAAAATGATCCAAAAATTTCCTACCCTAACCCGTACAACAATGGTACAACCAATGAACCACCGCAAACGCCCTGCGTCTTTTATCGCCCGTCACCCGGCATAGACAATACAATACTTACCGTATTACTTTTCATTTTATTATTGATTCTACTATTTCTCATCTTTCTTCGTAGAAAAGGTGTCTTATGATTAGGCGTGTCGTACATTTTTGACGCCTATTTTTGGATATACATACGTACTCTACGGAAACTCTCCTTTTGCAAACTGTATTTGTTTGTGATTCTCGTCGTGTCAACGCATGTTTTAATACAACCTTTGGGTTTGTTTAACACCTAGACAAATTCGGCACTAAACCTGAACCAGATTGTATCATTTGTATCCCTATTGGCTTCACTACTCGTCTTCCTCTTTCTCGTCTACAATTGTGTTCTCACAAGACACCCGGCTCCGGGTTTTCTCCCCGCGTTCCCCCGTGCCGTTGGTGGGGCGCACGAACTCCTAGCCGGCTGATGCACACCGACGGGGGCACCCCGCCCGCGATGTTCCTGTTCTACGGGGGGCGCGCCCCCCCCCCCCCTTCCCGCCCCTCCTCCTTTCACTGCTTGTCTGAAAAAAATAATCCTTTCTTACACGACACGAACTGTGTGTCAACCTCCTACTACCTCCCACTTTTTCCCGCACCACCAACATACGGATACCAACAAAGCATCGGCTACTGTACGCACGTCATATCTAGTAAGGTAAAGCAAAAGAACATTCGTATGTTCGTACATAGCGGGGCTCGTTTCGCAATGTAAGACTAAGGCACGCAGTTTATTTCTCGCAGTTTCTAATTCTTGAGAAAATAATTTGCAAATTTCGTACCCATTGCTGGTCGAGGGCACCGGCGCTGGGGGCGGTCTCCTCGGTTGTTGTTGCGTCTGTTTCCATTGTGCACCCGCTAAAACAAGCATGCACCATAATTCCGGTTTGGACACGTTGTAAAACACAAACTTTATGTATGTACGTACACACGTATATCTCAATTTATGTATGTATATTACATAGGAGACACGTACTACAAAATAAGCTTAGTTTATTCTATGTAGTATACGTACGTACCGTTTTTCTTCTCCTGGATTTGCCACATCTCCTGCTGGGTCACCTGAGGCGATAGCGCTGGGGGCGGTGTTACCAGCTGCTGCTGCTGTTGCTGCTGTTCTTGCTGTTGTTGTTGTTGTTGATTATTTTCCTCGCCCAGCCCCAACACCCCGAAGATATCTTCCACGTTCACGTCGTGCACCTCCACGTCCTGGATTCCTATTTGTCCTCCCCCCTCCCACGTCAATTCAGCGGGTTTTTGTTCGATCTGGTTGTCGTTGTGGATGGGCTGCGTACTCTCCGGGGTGGCGCCATAATGGTAGTAGTAGTTGTAATTGTTTGTAACCCTTTTTCCTTCATCCAACTTTCTTTTTTTCTTTGGGTTCTTTTTGAGAACTTTCTTGAGAACGTATTCTGCATCTTCTTCGCTATCAGACTCTTCGCACTTCGGCCCGGCTTTACTCATCGCTTTCCTCGCTTAGTTCCCCTTCTTCCCTTCGATCCTCGTCTCCTTCCTCGGATTTTTCTCCACAGTCGCTGCTCGACCCTTCCTTTTTCTTCTTTCTTTCTTTCCAGCCAAATATTCTGGAAGCAACAACAATCTTTAGAATCAAAACGGGGTACCTGAAGCTATCCGCTTCCACGTAACTTCGTCCCCTGGGATAGTGATTGCAGTTATCGGGTAACAGTTTAATCAAGAGTAGGGCTAATTGTTTCGCGTCCCGGTAGGCCAAACGCACGCCCCTAATCGTCGGGCACAATTCCTGACCTCTTGCAGACGACCGTTCGGCGCTTCCTCCTTGCTGTTGTCGTTTTTTGTAGGCTTGTTGAAAAACCCGTATGTCGATACTAGGTTGACTAAAAAAATTTTTGTTTTTTGATACTAGAAGATTGGAACCTTCTGATAATACGTAATACACCTTTCTTTTATCTTCCCTCTTTCCGTAATTTTTGTTTTTTCAAAGCGAAATTTCTAGTTTTTCTTCTCACGTTTTTGGTCGTCGTTATTCGACCGTTTTAAAGCTGCTCTATAACTCATTACTGACTCCTTTACTTCGAGAAC